>VUQH01068121.1:0-29688 GCA_015106775.1 Etroplus canarensis
TGTCATCTGGCTTCATGGATAAATATAGTTAAGTATCATCTACATAGCAGTGAAAACATACGCCGTGTTTTTCGATAACACTGCCTAAGGGAAGCATGTATAACGTAAAGAGTACTGGTCCCAGCACAGAACCCTGTGGGACTCCATGACTAACTTTTGTGTGTGAGGAAGATTCCTCATTTACATACACACGACATTGAAGTAAATAATGGAGAAGGTAGAATCATTTCTTTAAATTTAGTTACAGCACTGTTCGATAAACATCTGCTATAGTGAAAATTTTTCCCTCGCGCTGTGTAGTTCATTATTGCTACATCAGTACCATGAACAGCAACCTAAAACTAAACATTATTTTGTAACAATACTAATTTCAAGAAGAGTTGGAATATTTTAAAAATGCAGCAAAAAATGTTATAATAAAAACAAATAAAAGATCTTCAATAGATTTGTTTAAATTCACTTTTATTTATATAGTGAAAATTCAAAACAAAAGATACCTTAAAGCAAATTTTTCTTATGTTAAAACAAATGAGACCACAATAAATTAATTCAAAACTTTTTTCCACCTTTAATGTGACCTATAACCTGTACATTCTATTGAAAAAAGAAACTAATCTCTTAGGGGGTAAAAAATTAATAAAACAAAAAATGTACAATAAGCCGGTTGCATGAATGTGTACAACCTGAAACTAATACTTTGTTGAACCACCTTTTACAGGATTCAGTCTTTTTAGGTAGGAGTCTATCAGCATGGCATATCTTTACTTGGCATTATTTGCCCACTTGCAATAGTGCTCCAAATCTGTCAGATTGTCTGATTGTGCACAGCCCTCTTCAGGTCACCCCAAAGATTTTCAATTGGATTTAGGTCTGGGTTCTGGCTGGGCCACTCCAAAATTTTCATTTTCTTCTGATGAAGCCATTCTTTTGTTGATATGGATGTCACTGTCATGCTGAAGGGTGGAATTCCTCTTCAGTTTCAGCTTTCTTGCAAAGATCTGAAGGGTTTTGGCCAAAATTCACTGGTATTTGGAACTATTTGTAAATTCTTCCACCTTGATTAAAGCTCCAGTTCCATTTGAAGAAAAGCAACCCCAGCGCATGATGCTGCCACCATCATGCTTCACCATGAGTGTGGCGTTCTTCTGGTGATGCGCAGTGTTGTTTTTATTATGCCAAATATACCTTTTGAAATTGTGGCCAAAAAGTTCAACCTTGTTTTAACAGACCTGATGTGATTTTTCGCAATATTTAGCCAGGCGGTCCACTTCAAATGATCCTACTCCATAGTCCAGACATACTGTATGGAGAATACATGAAATTGTTGTCATATGTACTATACAACCAGTACTTGCCAAAAATTCCTGCAGCTCCTTCAGCGATGCTGTAGGTCTCTTGTCAGCCTCCCTCACTGGTCGTTGTCTCGTCTTTACATCAGTTTTGGAGGGTCGTCCATATTCTCTCCACTTCATGAAGACTGTCTTCACTGTGTTCTATGGTATATGTAATGCTGTGGGATTTTTTTGTACCCTTCTCCTGACTGAAAACTTTTAATAATATTATCCCTTTGAATGGGTTTTAGTGTAGAATGCACCTAGGTAATAGGAAGGCAAAATCCTACGAGGGCAGATGAATTTTATTTGGGGTTAATCAGAGTCACAGAAGTGTATCTAAAAAGACTGAATGCTGTAATTAAAGCAAAAGGTGTTTCAAGACAGTATTATGTAGCCTCAGCTATAAAAGTAGGGAAGATTAATATTTAGCATTTCTGTCATGTAAAGAAATGCATTTGTTACTTTCATTGATAAAACAGATGGCTCAGTCATGTGACTTATGGACACACTGAAACAGCTGATGTGAGGACAAGCCCAGTCCAACATACAGTCTTTGTGAGAGAATGGAGATCCTAGTCATGCTGCTTAACTGGATGAAAAACTGACCTGCTGCGAGACTGTGACCCTAAACTGATTGTGGATTATGTACATCTCCATTTCATGGTGAAGCAGCCACACCTATGGACATAGAGTTCCCTCTCCATTCTATCATGTGATAGGACTGATGAGGACAAAAAACACATACTGGGCCCCCAAGATTGAGCTGTTCAACACTGAACCTGTCTCAGAGGCATAGAACTGATTTTATGCATGCACTTTTATTTCAGTTTTTTTTTCTTGTTAGGGGGATTATTTGTTTTGTAAACATTTTTATATAGTTTTATATTGAACTTTTTCCATGGCCATGTTTTAATACACTTGATTTAATACACTTTAATACAAATTTTATCTTTGTGTTTGTCCATCATTATTGGTGCTCACCACTGGGTATGCTGCTCTATCTAGATCTTCTAAAACTCATCCACAGGTGCTTCGAGGTTTTATAAGTTAACAGTAACAAGGATTACAGTTAGTATTAGTGCAAATTATGCAACCATCTTATTGTTACATTATGTTAAAATCTTGTTTTTTATTTTTATTTTTTAAATATTTCCCCCTAACAAATTTGCTTCTTTTTCAATTGAATTATACTGGTTATAGGCCTTGATCTTCAAATTATTTATCATGGTCTCATTTTTTTACAGTGCAGGATCTACCATCTATTCCTCTATTCGGGCAAGAGCTAGGGTACACTGAACAGATCCTCATTCCATCACAGCCAACACAGACAGACAATCATATACCCTCACATCTACACCTACAACCAATTTAGAATTTATTAATTTTAGAATTTGCTATTAATTTAGCTTCTAATTTGCAAATAATTTGTCTATGAACTTTGCGAGGATTAGCAAACTACACACAGAGAAGTTACTAGTCAGAGGTCTGAAGCGTAAATCTTCTTGCTATGAGACAATTCTGCTAACCACTGGATCTACATCTGATCCTGATTATTGCATTTTTTAAAAATTGTTTCTTGCTTCATGGATAAGCAACTGAAACTTTCTGGTAACAACAGTGCCCCCTAGTCCCAATCACAATTTGGTCAAATTTGTTTGCTAACTTTACCAAATTGTGATTACAGAAAGTACCTTTTAAACTCATCATTCATTAAAGCCAACACCATGCCATTAAAAAGCCACTCAAACTGTCATTTTATGGGGACAATTATATGTCCCGCTTTATAATTTAATTGCAGGAATTATCCAGACACAGATTTGATTATTAATGTCTCTTTTCTCTCGCTCACTGTCTCTCTTTCATTCAAACGTAATGTCCATGAGCAAAACTGGCAGACATTAATGTGTATTCAGCCTGTATCGAATCAGTTTCTCACCACCCTAGGGCATAATGGGAAACAATAACTGAATTATGACATGAATGATAGCCAGTTGCTCACAATTCAGACTGGAGACAAACACAATGACAAAACACTGATATACTGATTCTCTCTATTTCGATTTTAGTTTTTTGCTTGACACTGACCATTAAAACATAAAATATAATTTATTTTGTGAGGTTACAACTACCTTGCGGTCTTCTTTTACCTTGGCATATGTTTCTTTTAAGTATTGGTTAACATCTCTCCATCTCTCTCGCTCTCTCCACAATCCTTTCTCGTACAAACCGAGAAGGAGCAATCACAGCACACAGTTTGTACCATGATACATTAAATCCATTACTTAAAAGCACACCAGCGATGAAGGACAACTGCGTTATGCAGGCAAATACAATGCTCAGTCAAGCACACACATAGCCAGGAAATCCACAGAACTTGGCCTATAGATCATGCTGAGAGATTTAGCAAGATTTAGCACACACACACACACACACACACACACAGCTATATGCTATTTCTAAATCCTGGGAGCCTTTCAAAAAGGAAGAATATGAATGTGCAGGTCTGTTGAATATTTTACTGTTTAAACTTTTCAAAAAAATTGTGAAATTTACTTGGTTTTACATTTTGACAGTAAATAACAGACCTTTTAGGTAAGCGGTGGCACCTCTACTACTACCAATCAATCATTAAGTACTACTGACAAAAGTAAGCCTTGATACAATCTAATGTTTGCTGTCAAATTCATTTTAAAGTTGGTGACACCACTAACTGCTAACAATACTGTACCCATTCATGCATGAATTATGACAAATTCAGTAAAGATTTTTTGCCACTGATATGCCACTATAGCAACTAAATATATGCATATTAAATAAAATGGCTGCTGAATAGCTGTCTACTGTAGTGACCACCAGGCATGATGGTTAAATGGTTAAAATGGTTAATGGTTAAAATGGACAAACTTATTCAGGAAAAAATACTACTAACTTCAAAAAGCTCCCACCTTGTGGTTGTTTTTGTGAACAGATATTGGATATAAACATAGTTGGATGCAGGTTCAAAACATTAATCGATACATTTTGATTGAAGAAAAACTATATTGCTGATTTGCTGTTCTTCTGTCCATCCAACCAGCCTTTCAACCATTTGTCTAATTCAGGGTCGCCAGTGGGGTGTAGCCTACCCTAGCTCCACTGTTTTGTTTCTTTATAAAATTTGTGAAGCAAAGCAATACACTTACTCCGTTGCAGTGACACTTTTGTCAATTACATGTCTACTTTTTAATGATAGCTTAATGATAGTGTTGATCACACCCAGATGTGCTTGTACCTCATGAATGCAGGAGTGATTACCCTTGTGCCCAGTTTCAGGGCATTAGGTTGAAAGAGTTCAAAAAGTCAGTTCAAAGACAGGATGGATTGTGGAGTGGGTAAGAGCAATGCTCGCAGTGTAAAATAAAGTATTATCTCATAGGCAGCAAAAACCTTCTGACACTAACCTTTATTAAGAGTATGCTCAACAAAAGGAAGCAAGCTCAGCTTTTCCGTTCTCTGCTAAACCCACTATCATTTTGCTGAATTTGTCCTTTCAACAGGAATGTACTTTTTGTAAGCTTTTCAACATCTATTCACTGTTCAAGGTCATTATTTGATGCCTGTTTGAAAATCTTTTTGATCAAACAGATAAATCATTATTCATGGCAATGCTTTAAAGGAGACAGAGGTTTTCCTAGACCTTACAACTCTGTTGATTTTACATTCAATTCTGTGATAACTTAAGGTACATCAGACAAGGAACAGGGAAGAGGGTGGCCCCACTTACTGTGTTGGCAGTGAACTCCACTAAAACCTGGTGGACACTTGCACACATAACCAATGAAGGTATCGCCCCTGTAGGTCTCACTTATCTCACATGTTCCTCTGTTGTGACAAGGGTTTGGATGGCAAGGACCTGCATAGAAAAAGATGAAAAAAGACACTGATATTGAGCTACTTTTATAACTTTTTATTGTACATACAAGAACAGATGACAACTAGGATTCTGGTATAGGATACAGTTCTTCACTGTGTGCCTGAATATACTGAATATTGCCATTTTAATAGTAGTAAATGTGTATTTACATATCCAAATCAGATATGTAACAATTAGAATTAACATTTTTTGAAAAAAAAAACAAAAAACAAAACACACAACCCATTTAATAGCAATAACACATGAAGTTAAATGAAAAGCACAGACTAGTAAGGTAAAATAGAGCACCATCATCCATGGACAAGAATATATCCATGGCAAAACACAACATGCTCCCAAAGACAATATGGATTTCATGGTCAGTTTTGTTTGACTAAATACTTAGAGGAATAACTTAAATTAAGGATTTCTGTCTTAACTAAAGTAAGCTGTCATAGCGCAGTGTGTGTGGAGAGTGAGGACCCCAGTGCAGGACTCCAGGAAGCAAAACAAGGAAACTTGAAGTAGGTTTAATTGATATGTGGGGACATCAGACTGGCGATTTTTTTTTTGGCATGATCCCATCACCCAATTTTTCCCAAAATTTAATCACCTCTTCCTTCTATGACGCCAAATCGATAAAAAAAAAAAAAAAAATTCAGCCAAATCCGTTCATACGTTTTTGAGTTATTTTGGACACAAACAAACAAACCAACACCAATGAAAACAATCTGGGACAGGAAGCAAAACTAAACACAAAATAGGACATGACTGCTATCAAAGTAAAACAGGAAGTGAGAAACATACTAGAAACACAGACACAAGACCAAACTTGACAGAAGACAAAAACCATAACAGGATAACACTAAGCAGACACAGAGGGAACTAATAACAAACTAACATAGGCAGGGGCTAGAACTGAGGTTCAAACATAAACTGAGCATATAATAAACAGTGCATGCAAACTATGAAACTTAGAAACTTAGAAACCATAATCAAAACTAAAAAAAAAACCCTCCAAAAAAACATACAAAACTCAAACACAAAAACCCAAACCATGGCATAGACATTCTTTTCTTGTGATTAAACAGAAGTGGACTCTCTGTGTCCTGTAGAGCCCAGGTAGAGGCATAAGCCCCTCCATCAATGGGAGGGCTGCATCAGGAAGGGCACCCAGCATAAAAAATAGTGTCGGTGTGAACTCACCTGCTGTGGTAAACCCTTGGGGAAATACAAAGGAGAAGCCAAAGGTGCTTTTTTAACCAAAAGTTGACGCTCTTATGAACAATGCACCAGTTTAAGAGTCCAAATTGCTTTTTTTGGTATCCTCAAAACAAAAGAATCATTATACTCCACAGAGCAAAACAATTGTCCCGGAAACAGTGATTGCTCAAGTGACTGTAATTGTGAAATTATTGGTGCAGCCCTGAATACCAGGGACAGGCAATAAAAACAGAATGCCAATGATTTAGTAACTCATCTTGCTCATGACCCATCACAATTCACAGGTTATTGCAATGTTTGGAGTACAGAAAGAAAGTATTAGGTTTTTTAAGGTTTTTCTTTTTTTGGTCATTGGCTGGCTGTATTGCACAAACTAATGAGATTTAAAATCCACTGAGAAGCATGGGAGGTTTGCAGACAGTTGTAGCCAGAACAACAGCCCTAGTTCTTGACCAGCCCTTACCTAGCTTTTCATATTATGCCATTAAAAAACCTAACAAAAGAGGGCAGAGGTGCATACACAAACACTCATTTTGTGAACACTGCAATCCAATTTTTGCAGCAACTGTTGTGAAAATAGAAAGGTGCTCATAAAAGAACAACAATGACCTTGAGCAGAATTTGATTAAAGACCCATTAGGTGATCCTTGTGTGCAAGTTTCACCAAAATCTGACCAATACTCAGGTACTCAGAATGGTTAAGTTTTATAAGTAATGAATTGACAGATGGAAAGATAGACACCTCCTCATGCAACTAGCTGGTCAGTCCTTTGGCAGGATGAACAAAAAAAAGGACATTCCACCACTGATGCTGAGATACTTTGAATAAGTGTAGCACAAAGTTATGGCATTTTTGCATAATGGCCAGCACACATCCATTATCTTTACTAGATATCATTACACTACATGTACCTTAAACTGCTCCCTTGTATTTTCCCCAAGGGGTCACCACAGCAGATTAATTTGCATTGGTAAACTGGCAGAGGTTTTACGCTGGATGTCATTCCTCATGAAATCTTCCTTGGTGAGAAGGACCTTTTGTTTGCAGGGCAAATGTGTAAACCACTACACTGCATTGCTGTAATAAAGAAAATAAATGACTTAAAACTGGGTTTATTTCTAATGCTCCCATGCGCATTCAATGTTCATTGCAGTATCTGTAATGATTTTTTTTTTCTAAGACATTGCCCTTTGGTGTCACACAATGCTCTTGCTGCACAAAAGCATCAATAAGAGATAGTGGCACCATTTGAATGAGACTCATCATGCAATGTCTTAATATTTCAATACATTTGTTTTACTTGAAAGAGTGAAAGTTATACTTGAAGTCACTTCAGTCACACAGTGGATATAGAACATCTACACACCCCTGTTAAGCTACCAGGTTTTTTGAACGTAAAAAAACCCCCAAAAACTGTTTTCCACCTTAATGTGACCTATAACCTGTATAATTCAATTGAAAAAACAAAAAAAATATGTTAGAGGGAAAATATTTTTTAAAAAGGTATCAAATGTACAATAAGCTGGTTACATGTGTGACCTAAAACTGATACTTTGTGTAAACATCTTTTGTTGTACATTGCATTACAGTATTCAGTACTTTTGGATACACAACCGCCATCAATTAAAGTGACTCTTATTAACCCCAAATAAAGTTCAGCTGCCCTAGTACAATTACCCAGTTGCATCCTACAGCAAAACCCATTGTGTGCAGAGAGCTGACAAAGCATCAAAGGGATATTATTGTTAAAAGGTATCAGTCAAGAGAAGGGTACAAAAATTTCCACAGCATTATATATACCATGGAATATAGTGAAGATAGTCTTCATGAAGTGGAGAAAATATGGAACAGTGACACTACCAAGAACTAGATGTCCCTCCAAAACTGATGAAAACAAATGAGACAAAAACTGGTGACGGAGGCTGCTAAGAGGTCTACAGCATCACGGAAGGAGCTGCAGGTTGCATTAATAAACTTTTTCACTGTGTTCTTTTTTTCATTTTTATTTTCCATTGTGTTCTTAGCTGCATTATGACTTCATTGTATTCCAAATCTCCAGCAACAATGCCAGTCCATTTGGTTGAAGTTATCTCATGATGTGAACAGATTATAACAGTTCCACATTCCAACTGAAAATCAAACGTTGTACCCTGTCTGATGGCCAGTATTGCGCAGTACACAAAAGGCTCCTATGAACCAAATGCTAATTTGCAAGGGAATTCATATTCATAACCACAAAGCACATGCATTCATGTTGTGTATACAGAACCCCATTCATCATTACATTGTTTTCTCATCAATATTTGGGTACAGAGAACACTAGGAAGCTTCGCCAGTAGAGAATTCATGCTTTGGGGGCTAAGCAAACAAAAGAAAAAATTTCAATAAAAAAAAAGAAAAAAGAAAAAACCCCTTAAAGTTATGCCAGTAGTGATTAATAACTCAGTTGGAGCATGAATCTTTCTGTGAGTGTGTTTTTGTTGCTGCTATTTTATTTTTTGTCTGCATAATGGTATCTCTTTGTGACCAATGATAATAACTAAGCTTTGAATTAAAATTATTATAAAGTAACAAAACCTAAGGTGTATGATACAGCAATGAATAAATTAATTGGCAATCTTTCATGGACTAGCCTGCAGAATGGGGCCAAATGTAAATGACAAGGCCTTGATGCAAGGTTATTGGTTTCATAAATCAAAACCTGCCAATACCTGTCTAATCTTCTATACATTCAGTGGTACAACTGCGAGAAGGCTGTCAAAACTTAGCAGATTGATGGGGTGTAAGCTCACCAAGTAATGTGTGTGCACCAAGCATTTAGTTTTAATTGCGGCGGCCCAGGCACAGATCCACCCTTGCACCCTTGCTCCATGTCACCTCTATTTACCAATCCTCTACTCAAGGATCAGGTTGTTAGCTGGGGAAAGGCCAAATAATAATTTCATGTGATATACATATGTAGTGATTTGAATAATAACCAATGTGGGTCTAAAGTTTCCAAAAGTCTGCTCACACAAGAACTAGTGAATCAAAATTCTTTCCTTGGGCCTGTCCTTTTAAAAGCTTCCTGTTGTGTTTCTATTCTAGTCATTCTACAGTCATATCTTAGAGCTGACAGGTAAACTGTGCTTTGAGAGGTATCTTATTTCATTTTAAGCGATAGAAAGCACGAAGAAGTCTCAAGGGTGAGAATATCATGCCCTCTTGAGTCAGTTTGACAAATTAACGGCCATGAGCACAACATCTGACAATGTCAAATAAATAGCTGCAGCCTTAAATTGTTTACTACATCAACTGGGCAACCATTTAAGACTAGCCCCAATCCATAAAATGAATAGGACAAAAATGAAGTCAGTTAAGAAAATCCCTACCAAGCCTATTATTGTTCTCTCACTGGAATTAGTAGCCCTCTAGATGTGAATTTCAAACAAGGTAATCCTATCGAAGTCATGCTATTTCAAAGCCAGAACCTGTATCAGTAATAATGAGAGTGGTGGATAATCAGTTGAACAGAGGAACGTGTAATAGCTTTCACTGAGGCCCTGCTCACTGAGGGAAAGGGGGGGTGACAGGTTTCAGGGCTCTTTTGATGTGACGATCTGTAGTTGCACCGTGCTGTACTGACAGCATCCTTAATGGCGAGTGCATAAAGCAGAAAAAGCAGGGACGAAAGGAGGTGGAGGGAGAAAAAAGAGGGAGGGAAGGGATTCAGAGTTAGTGTGTTAGAGAGATACAGAGTGTGTTTGGTGTGACAGCTACTTTGATTCCAAAATCTGTGGCTCGAAAACAAGGATGCCAGTTCTAAAACAAAATACTTCAAGGTGCTGCAAATACTTCATGTTTTTATACAGTATGTGTTGAAAAGGAGCTGAAAACTGATGGACTACAAACCCATTGTGAGTCAGGGTTACATGCCATATCACATTAGCACACATGCAAAAATCATCTACTCAGCGTTAATATCAAAAACTATTCAGCTGAGAGAATGCAAAGGAGTCTTGCTAATGGAAGGCACCATGTGAAAGTGCAGTTGCAATTTTTGCGTTTTTAGGAAGTAAAAAACAAAACAAAACTGGACTCTTTCACACTTCCTAGAAAATTAACAGTTATAAAGCAATTTACACATATGCAACTTTTCAACCAAGAGCAATATTTTCAATTCTTAATTTTTTATTAAGAAAAAAGTGTTCTTTTATGCAATAAGTAAACAACTCCTCTAATTCACTCCAAAAAATGGGCCTTTTTTCCAGAAAATGTTCAGTAATGACAGCCATGATGGGAGCAACAAAGTGGAAGAGACCAAAATAACAGACAAAACAAGCAACTTTACCAGAAAAGTCAAACAGTGGGTATGGTTTGTCATCGGGGAGTAATTAGAGTCATATAATGATTTCAGTGTAGTTTGTTTGCAAAATAAATGTAATTGTAATCCACTACAGTTACAGTTTGTAATTAAATAACCAATACTAACTACAAAGGTCTAACATCTGGTTAAGATGAAAGATAAGACAATCCTTTGTTAGTCCCACAGCAAGTCTTACAGCAGCAAAGCAATAACAGCACACCAGTATAAAAAAGAAATCACACCAAAATAGAAAAAAATGCAACAACAGTAATATTAATTAGACATATTAGGATAATAATAGAAAATAGAACAATATTACAGGTAGAAAGCTCAGACTATATGGTGAAGGTAGACACTGGCAGAATAAGTGAAAGGATGGATGGATGAATGGATGGATGGATGGATGGATTAATGTTTAATTGTGTTAATTCTTTTGGCATTTTTGCATGCTAAGTGGTTCAATCTGACAGGCTTCGGGCCAACTTTGGAGCAACTGACCTGGACAACAAACTGAGACATGTAATTTTTTTCATTTCATGTCAACCTCAAGAGGACCAGACAAAGCCTGAAAATTGTAGCGGCAACATTCAGTGTTTGACAGCTAAGGATATTTGTCCCAGCAAATTTGCTGGGACAAATATCAGTGCAACACTATTAAGGATACACTGACATACCATATGCTGTAGTGCATATGTCTAGAGGAGGGTCATTCATTTGATAGAAGGTACTCAGGTTTTGGCCATTTTTGAAATGTTTTTTTTCCTTCAATTAGAATTAGAAAGCTTCACACTACCTCCAATCTGTCAATCAAGTCAATGTGAATATTACAGACAGAAGAAAAAACTGACATAAAAAAATCCAAGTCCAGACACTCGAGGTAGGTTTGAAAAAGTGATAAAGAGCATTTATTTTTCTGGGCTAAATACATTAAAAATACACCAACGTGTATCACCTTGTGCTTTTTTTGTGGTGCAGAGATACAAAGATACTCACAGAGCTATTATAGATCCACTCACCACAGGTGTGCAACAACAGGTATGCACATCAATGCTGTATGCTTGTACGGGCAATGGTGAGAATAACATTTCTCTGGCCTTTAAAGCCATCACCCAAGAAGTACATAGCTCAATAACTGGCAATTAAATTGAGAGTGCAAACACAAAAAATTAAAATCTGTAATAAAATAAACAATGAAATAGAACAGAAACACTGAAGACACAAAGGAACACATCAATGCCATAAAGCAATGCTGGTGTTGAAAGACAAAAGTGTAGGTCAACTCAAGTCATAACAAACAATGAACCTAATTTAGGATCGAAGTACTGACTATAAAAAAACCTGAGAGGTCTAAGTCCTCATTGAGACCAGGGTAACTAGTAGCCTTCAGGTTATGACTCTAGTATGTAGTATAGTTGTTTGAGGTGTTTGATTTTGTCCCCATCCCTGGCATCAAAGCTAACGCATTCTATATGTGACACTCTTATGGTTGAATCATTCTCATGATGTGCTTCCATGTAGTGTTTTGCCACAGGATAATTCAAGTTGCCAATATGAATGGCATCCTGTCTCTCAGTCTCCTGAGCACTGGTGGTTTGTGGGACTGCAGTAGCGCCCCATTATTCCCTTTTACGGATAAGAGACTTTCATGCCCACAAGCCAAAGCGGAAGGACTATAAAGTAGGACAAGATATCTTTTAGTGAAGAAAATTCAACAATATTTTACATAAGAAATCAGAAAAGGGCTCTAAAATCACTGTACAAACAAAAGCTCATTTAGCACCTATAACAATGGTGTCATTGAAATGCTTTAATATCAACTCTAAGGAAACACGTAAACCTCAAGAGGACTTGCCTGTGTTATTACCAATTTTATACAAGTAATCAAAAAGTAATAAATCACATTAATTAACATTACAATCAATGTTTTTATTTTATCTAATGTAACTTGTAAACTCTGACCTATTTCATCTCAAAAGTAACCATCTTAACATTGTGGATAATACATGTCAGGAGGAACCATCAGTAGTTTTCTTGTGACTGTGAATGCTATCCCTGCTGTACAAGCTGAGACTTGCTTAGTGATTGATGTAAACCTGTGTTGTGTCCAGCATGTGCACTGAGATTTCGTTTCTGGCTGTACAAGAAGGCCAATCAATCATCTGTAAAATTCTGACCAATGGTTAAACAGAGGAAGGCATCCTTTGTTTCCTTGCGGATCAATCACAGATATTTGATGTTTTCAGGCTTAAAGCTACATATGTGCTCCTAAATCTTTACTGAAAGCTGTCACAAACAATAGTTCACCCCAAATGTAAAAGGAATTCAGACATTTGAGAGGCAGATAACATAGTCTATGCTCTGTGCATACACTGAGTCTGAAAGAAATTATATAGTTTAAAAACAGTATTTATTTTTTACAAAGCACTGTTGAAGCTGAAAAGCTTGAGATGTTAAGACTCAGCTGACATTATAAGGACATAAATGGACACAGAGCCTTTTCTTCAATATGTTTTTCTAGACTGTTTTTCTAGAGAACATTTCTATATGAAAATGTGAACAATATATTACAGCTTTTTAAAGACAATTAAATCCAGTGTGAAAGAGATACATCTCGCTACTGCTATAGTGCTTGTCTACATTATTTTGTGAAGTCATAAGCAGGCTGTGGTCTCATATTACATATTTCTGTTGATCCCAGAGAGGAGAGAAATCTTTTTAATCTGATACTGCAAACATTTAAACACAAGCCTTGATCTTGACAGCAGCACTGAGCAATACTTTCCCAGTTACACCAATAACTTTTAAAAAAAATGGCAAAACTTGACTGTCCTGAAAATGAAACTGTCTCCTTTGAATTTCAATTTTGCCATTTTACACAGTCCAGAGTTAACATTGACAAGCCAGCATTCAACCACCTTATTAACCTTTCATAAAATCTTACAAAAACCTGCCTCAAGAGTGTGAAAATTACATTTAAGCTCTTCAGCTCAGAATGTGCGCCCTGTTACTTCGCTGAGACATCTGATACGCCCTAATTGTGTCAAATCTATTTTAACCCAGCCTCTTTTTGGATGATGGCTTCACTGGTTCATGGGCTCATGGTCACTGCATCCATCCTGCATCTCAGCTGATAGAAGTTGGCACTGCACCACCAATATTACATCAAGGCTCTCAGCATGAGCTGCCGTACGGCAGGGCTTTTAGTGAGTTTTTGGCCTTTTATTCTCCTGTGCCCTTGCCACTCTGCAGTTTCCACCAATCAGCATTTGACAATGTCAGACAAATGCACTTGAAGGTAAAAGCAGCAAGACCAATGCAGAAACAAAATGGTTTAGAATATGTCACTCAAAAAGGAGAGGTTACACTGAAGACCACCATCATTCTAGAAAGATCCAAATCAAGGGAGAAATGAAGGCTGTCTTGTCAGAGACTAAATGTCAGGAAAATGTCAGGGCTGAACCTTCCTCACGAGGGTCTCTTAAAAAAAAGACACTTTTCCTGATTCTAAAGTTGGTAAGCAATTTGTGTAGGGTAAATACATTTCCAGTGTTCCAATAATATATCTGAAAATCTGATACAGACTGGCTCTGAGTTGTTCACTGGAGGACTACTATTCTGCATTCTAGTTTGCAACTGTTATTTATACACAATGCTTACTGTCAGTTTAATTTGACTGTTGTGCCAAAAGCATTGTGCTTGTGCATTCATAAATGTTTGGTTGAACAGATGTATTTTTCAAGCTAAACCTAGAAAAGGTAAAACAGGTAAATTAGCTCCTGCAATATGTAATGGAAATTAAAAAGCTGTTAAAAGTTGCAATACCTCTAACTTAAGTAGATTGAAACACAACAATGACTTTTTTAAATATAGTAAACTAGTTTTTCTTCTTATGGAGCACATATGATGTTCTAAAATAAACTCACCAAAAGTCTATCTCTTTGAATTCAATCATCCCAGTGCAGTTAAACATTTACCATTAAGAGTAGCACCTGACGCCATGTAGATGGTTGGCCAATATTCATAGACTACATCACAATACAATCAAATATGTACAGTTAAGCACAGCAAAGAATACCCCTCTTTGTTTGAATGCAGACAAAATCATGAAAATGTTTAGATTAAAGATGTGAAAGGTTGTGAAAAAGCAGCTGATATGCTAATTTCTTCAAACTTGTCATGAGTAATTTGGCCTTCCATGTCACTCTGTCCTATTTTCTGTCTCAATCTAGTTCCAGGTCAGTGGTCACAAGTCATATCTAATTCAGGTCATTTTCAAACCCGTTAATTATTTCTTGTGTTGTTTGCCAGGTTCTCGCTTTTGATCTGAAATGAGTATAATATAGGAAAAGGAGAGGAATGAAGGAGAAAAAATGCATAATAAGTATTTGTGCATGGAGCCAGACGTATGCTGATGCCAAAAAGAAATGCATGAATGTACTTAATTTAATTTATACTGGAATATTTAACGTCATGAAAAACAATATAAATTCAATACAACATGCTTAAAGTAAGCAAGCACATTATTTTAGTAACAAAATTAACCATTAGTCACTGAACTTCGTATCCACATTACAGCCTCAAATGCCTTGCTAATCTGTATCGAGTGTGACATTTATTCCAGACAATTAAACCAAAATTGTGCTTTCAAACTTTGAACTTTTCTGAAAAAGCTTACGTCATAACACTGACATTTGAATTTGCATACTGAATTGTTTTTAATTGTGTGAAATCGGACTGTTTAATATTTACTTTCAGTTACTTCCAGTTATACTGGGAACATTTCTGTTGCAGATGTACATTTATGCCCATAAGTCTTTGGACAATAATTCAGGTTTAGTAATTTTGCCTCTTTACTTCACCACAGAAACAAATGGTCAAGATTGAAGTGCAAACTTTTAGTTGGGTCCAACAAAAGTATTGTAATTACCGTTTAGGAAATATTGTTATTTTTTTTACATAGCACACCATTTTCAGAACCCCAAAAATAATTTTAAACACTAACATCATTTTAAAATTAAGGATTGTGTTTAATACTTGGATGAAAATCCTTTGCAGTTAGTGACTGCCTCAAGTCTAAGACCCATGGACATCAAAATAGCCTTGTGTCCTCCAAAACCTGGATGTCTTTTTAGATGTTTTCCGGTAAAGTCGAGATGCTGGCTAGTTTTCTTAACCTAGAAAATAATTATTTGATGATCCACTTTTGTTGTCTTCATTGGTTGTCCAGGTATTTGGTGTTGCTGTGTTGGCCTGTGTATTCCTTTTTTTTTTAAAGAAAAGTAATTAGATTGTAAACATTGTTGATTTTGACAGATTGTTGTTTTGGCCACTCCTAAAGTTTTTGATATCTTTCAACCTAATATTGGCCTACTTCACTTCACTTGACATCTCTTTAGACCTCATAATGAGCATTCCAGTGACCAGGTACCAAATTCAAGTTTAACACTTGGAGTCAACTCCAGGTCTTTAATCTGCTTAATGGTAATTTCCCCTGGGGATTAATAAAGGATTGTGATTCTGATTCTGATGAATATATCATGTATCATTCTGAGCAATATATCATGTAACAACAAGGGAATGGGCCTCACCCGGCTATGAAAATCTTTGTCAGTTAATTGACCAATTACGCTTGCTTACTTTTGAGTCTCTAAAAATAGACTACTCTGTAAAAAATGACTGTAATTCCTATAGAGTTACTGTTATACTCTGTTTAAACACCTCAAATTAGGTCTGAAAGTCTGCATTTTCATCAGGTCTTTATTGTTTGATTTAAAATTCATTGTGGTGGTGTACAGAGGCAAAATTTAAAAAAAAAATATGCTAAATGCCAAATACTTATGAGCCTAACTGGATGCAGTACATGTGTTTGCCTTTCCATCCTTTTGACTAAGTGGCTAGATTCTGAGATTAAACAAATATTTGCATTGAAACAACAAACTACTTTGATTATTATGTCTAATTATGGATATTATGTCTAATCTAAATAAATAATTCTTTTTTAACCTACTCAAATAAACCAAAGGGGATTAACATTAATGAAAGAAACATAGACAAAGACAATTACCATAGATATGGAGGATGCAGAGAATGAGAAGGTTTGTATTCAGTGCAGTACTTCCCCAGGATGTGAAGTGACATTTTAATTGTATCACTGATGAAGATAAATCAGGTTCTTGTTTGCTGTTGTCCTCTGTGGTCTTGCTTTTGTAATAAAACTCTTGTTACATTATTTTTTTCAATAATCAGAGGCAGTAGTTTGGAATACCAAACATGTTATCCTAAGAATATGATTTTAAAAGGTGGTATCTGTATGATAATTCACAGATAAGTACTTCAGTATCTATTGGACACAGCAAAAAACACACTCAGTGCACTCCTTAGGGAGTGAATATAAGTACATCAAAATTGATGCTAATGGCATTTATGGATGCATTGCATTAACTCTGGAATAAATGTATTGAAACTACTTTAGATTAATGCTGCTTTTAAGAAAATGGATTATAAAATCAGCGCTGAAAAAACACCCTAAGAAATATGATAAATACACAGGTATTCAGTATATTTCATTTCCAATGAAAAACAATCATGCAAAAGCAATCAGTGGACCAAATTAGACTGTGAAGTGAATCTCAAAACTCTGTACTAGAAAAATAAAAGGTATTTTGGATTCATACTATTAGATCAAGTTTAAATAGGGCTGCCTTATGAAGTGAAATGCTAAATAATGTAAATGAAGTTTGTGCCCTGGCATGATGAGGGAGTCAATGCAGGAATTACAATCAGAAGTATTAAAAGGAAGAGGTTTGGCTCCTTCCATTTCTCTATGCCTGCCTGCCCCTCCTAAACAAACAAACAAACAAACAAACAAACAAACAAACACACACACACACAAATCACAAATGAAGGGAAATCACGTTACCAAGCATAAAAATTTCCCACCTGCTGAAGTTGGGTCCTCACCATCTGCTGCTGTTGAGACACAAAGGAGGAAAAAGAGGGAGAAAAGGAAAAAAGAAAATTCCTGTTAGCTTCATTACAAATATGTCACAGTGTTGTTGCAGCTGTATCACTACATTTTCACTATCATACGTGAAGTTAAATGTAAGTTTAATTCAGTGGAGCTTATGGTATGTGACGCCAAACACACCTGCTACCTGTAGGGTACAACAGCCTGCCAACAGAAACACTCTGTATTGCTGCCATGAAACATAACCTGGCACGGTGTAACATCCCATCCCCCATTTATACACGTCCTGGTCAGTTGCCTTTGCCTAATACGTGTTCATCATTCTGGACCGGTGTAGGATCAGCCCCTGTGGCATACATACTCACTAACTGCATCCCTGGCTCCCAGAGACCAGGTCCAGCTTTGTGGCTGGGATTTGGCCTGTCTACCATCATTACCACAACCCTCTATCTCCATCATTACTTGTGAAATTGCTCCAAAGAATTTACCTGGAAGCTGGACACAGATATAGAAGCAGTAGACCCTGAGCATCAGATGCATGATGGGATGATAAATAAGATTGTCATTATTGTTGGGGATGCTCAGCAGTGTGTTACCATGAATGAATGGATAGACTGATGGCACACAAGGGCTGAATGTATTGGGATTTGTTGTTCTGCAGACAACACTAAGTATGCATGTCTATTATTTCTCAACAGCTAATGATATTGCTCACCAGTTTTTGCTTAATTAAAGTATGATTCAATGTCATGAACATGTTTTCATCCGCAGCATTGAATACTAATTAGGTATTAACATACTGAGAGGGGTTAAGGCTGCATAAGCAGAAAAGCAAATATGGATCTATCTATCTATTTCATGTAAGTGAAAATGTATACACAGCCATCTGAATAAAAAACATAAAGAGTAACATTTACAGACTAAATTTAATTTTCTTTATAAACCAAACAGCAGTCCTCTGTCAGTTTCTGTTCCCCTTGGTGTTTTTGGATGTGAAAATCAAATAAAATGCTCTCAGGGGATTTCTAAGAATTTTTATATTGACTTTCTTCTTAAATTTAATGGCAAATTTCTGAGGAAGGGGTTTATATTCAACATATCTACTAAATGTCTAGCAAAAGATTTAGTAGGTCACTAAATGTGAGATGAGTCTTTTGAGAAACTTTAGACATGCCTGAAACACATGAAACCAGACAGCAGCATCTGCAAACTGAAGGGGAAAATCAATCACTTAGACACAAGTGTGATAAACAGATATAATTAAAGAGTGAACCACAGCCTTTAACTCTGCTTTAAATGTGAGACAAAGCTTCAGCTGAAGCCACACAGAGCCAAAGCCAAGCACTTTCACAACCTCTCATCTGCCTGGCGGCAGAGGCTCCCCTTTGTGTTTTACCATGCACACAGGCCAATGTAATCCCTAAACCAAGCGCATTCCACGGTTCACTTAGTGTGGTTTTCTTTCTGTCGTTTCCTCTTCAGCCTTACCATAAGGGTCAAGACACACACTTGCAAGCCCTTAAAGCATACAGACACACACACATGCAATTGCACACTAACAATGGAGAAAAAACAAAAAAAGAACAATAGAAAACATATGCCTCGGAGAGCAGACTATTCACACCCACACATAAATACACATGCTGAGAAGACAGAGATCAGAGATACATAAAAGAATGGGATTTATGTTTATCCAAGTGTTGAAGTGGCGAATCATAAGAGCGCATAAAATATTGAAAGTACAGTGGGGTGGTAAAATTTCTGTCTCTAATTGTTGGTGTTCTGTACAACAATAACAAAACACCCAATGTGAGCTGAATCACACAGCTTTTATATCTATCTATCTGTGTGTATATAATATAATATAATATAATATAATATAATATAATATAATATAATATACTATAAGGTAGGTGTATAACACCTACCTTATATTAAAAGCTGTAAAAAAATGTTAAGTGCAAACTTGTAACTGTTGAACTGCGAATGACTTTTGTTGTTGTGACATTGTTTACTGACTTCTTTTAGAGGCAGAAACAGACATAATAAGATGTGTTAATGCAGAAGCTTTTAGAGAGGTACCATGGATGGACTAGGTTATTAATGTATGTATTAATTTTGAGGTACAATATGTACATATGTACAATAAGCACAGTTTGTGCTCTATCCAATACCAACAGTTAAACACTAGTTTCATAACAGCTAAGTTCTTAACTATAAAAATGTAAAGCAGGTCTGTATAGTATTGGGTTATGGTCATGTGTTGTGTTAGAAGCCACATCAAATACCCCTTTCTGTCACTTTTTTTTTTTTGCAGTGAAAGCAGAAAGACTTGAGCAGCATGATATCAGTTTAAACCAATAAAACCACTACTACAAATTACCTCTGATATAATGCTAAAATTTACATTTACTGTTAACAATATTAAAAGGCAAAAACAATTTTGTTACATTACAATCCTGGCAAAATGCCTTAAAAAGTAAACATAAGTGTTTGTATTCATAAAATTCTGCAAATCCAACAAACCTTTTGATTTGCCCCACAAAAATTGCCATCAAAGCCTAACTAGTGTGTTGCCTTCATTAGTTGTGCCTATAAAGAAATCTATAAAAAATCTTGAAAGGTTGCTATTTGCCACCCATATGTCACTGTTTCATAAATAAACACTAATAATGAGCAGTCAGTTCAATTTATGCTCTAGTATCAAAAAAGGGTCTATAAATATTACATGGGTCATTCTATGTATTATTCCAAAAATCAGTGAGTGCCTCTTGCATAAAAATACAAGAATACATTACGCTCATGATTGTGAACTTCTATGGGCCGAAAAATCCAGTAAAAAATCCAGTAAATTTAAAAAAGTTCCCACCTTTTTCAGAATCTTTTTTTGTATAACAAATTTATCATATCTAATGAAGCCATGCAAAGTTTTGCATTTTAACACATCCCTATATACTTCAAGAGCCTTAACTCAGTGGGGGTTAGATGGGAAGTTTTATCAGATTTGACTGGTTCAGATTTGCCCATTTTATATGGAAAGTCCGACATGGGGAGTTCACATGTGTGTGT
Organism: Etroplus canarensis; assembly: GCA_015106775.1. Lineage (NCBI taxonomy): Eukaryota > Metazoa > Chordata > Actinopteri > Cichliformes > Cichlidae > Etroplus > Etroplus canarensis. The sequence goes on from VUQH01068121.1 coordinate 20,833, forward strand.
TCAATTTATTATATTTTTATTGCAGTAATTAACACCAGCTGGAGGAATGTAAGACAATTTCATTCTTGTGGTACAGACTTATATTACTAAGACAACTGCCTAAAGTAGACTGTCAGACAAGGGCATATACCAAGCATATTGTTGTACAATAAACACTTGACGCATTGATATATCTTGAGCCTGCATTAATAAATTTGTAGAACATGGAAGGTTCTGGAGATGGCTTATTTAAATGGCCCCTCCTTCTTCCCAGGAGTAGGTACTCTCTATAGCACGATAAGCCTCCATCCTGGGACATATTGGTTTAATCTGACTGACAGCCAGGAGGCAGTAATAACCATCCATAATCTAAATAGGAACCTGCCAGCCTGTCCAGCACAGGGCTGATATGACCTCAAGGTGTTCAGTGCAGATAGAGGAACAAGTGCACAGGATGAACAAGTTTAAAAACTATGCATATCATGCATACAGTACATACACATTCATAGAAAGATAAAGATACATCTTCATATAGTAAACAAAGAGGTTCACAAATTTTAACAGGTAAATATGGTAATTTACAATTTCAGTTTTTGCAATCAGAAGCAGTTTTAATAGTCACTTGGCTTACCAAAATAACTGAAATCAAGGGCTGCCCAACAGAGAAATTATATATTATAGAAATTATTTAGTTTATGTTTTATAGTATAGTTTATGATAATGGATGTTGAATGGGCATTAACAACTTGTTTTACATTCAGAACCTTACGTGAAACTTGACATTAAGGTTAGGCCATATGGACCAAAACTCCTGTATGAATGCCAGTACTACATAGCCCGTCCATCCATAGTGTACAAGGGGTCACCGAATAGTTTGCTGAGAATAAACATGAAGTAAATCATATTTTAGAGTCTTTACAGTCACTCAATCCAATTTAAATGCTAGGCAAAAGTGGGTTTTCATACTTTATTATGGAATCTCCTACCATGTTGCAGAAGTGTTGCCAAACTTTTAATGGAAATTAACTAAAGCCTTTTCAATTTGTGTCATGTGCTAATTAACAAATCCAAGACCTCATGACTTCATATTTGCATTCAGCCTTGTGTCAGCAGGTGTAATCCTTTTACATTTGTTTACTGTTTATTTCTACTTTTCTCTGTGCTACTTTACTGCAGTCTCTTCTAGCAGACAAATAATAAAAGAATTTTAAAAATGACTGATGCACTGCCCATTAAATCTTTATTGTTAACCAGCAGTCATTTCTCAATCAAGTTAAAAGTAAAGACCATGGGTGCACTTCATGACTGTGGCTATATAAATAATAATATAGAACTGATATTTTTATTAAATTCTTGGCAGTGGTGGAAGTCCTTGCAATTTTATAAGGTGCTTGTTACTAGCTGTCATGGGCTTGTGTTTTTGTAGTTTAGTTTTAGTTATTTTTTGAGTCCTTTCTGGGTTTTGGTCATTCATAGTTTTGTTCTGTCTTGCATTCCTGTTCATACTTTTGCTCTTGTGAGCCTCCCTATGTTAGTATTTAATTCTCCTTAGGTTTCCCTGCTGTGTTCCTGTCTGCTGTCAAGTTCATGCTTGTGTCATGTTCTGTGGTGTTTTCTGTTCCTGTTTTACTTTGAAACCTGTCTAGTCTCATGCATTATGTTCAATTTACTTCCTGCCCCTGATGTTGCCACTTGTGTTCCTCTTCCTCCTGTTTCTCGTTTACTCGTTAGTCTGTGTGCATTTATACTCTGTCTCCATTTAGTTCTGTGGTGTGTCGTCAGTGTTGCTCCCTGTGTGTGAGTGTGTCCTTGCCCTTGAGCATCTTTGGACTTTGTTACTTTTGTAAGTTGGCTAAATAAAGCCTTTCTGAGTTTACCCTCCTGGCTTCCTGTAGTCTGCACATTGGGTCCTATCTTCTCACACGATGCCACACCGTAACACTAGCCTAATATACAATTATAACTGGTAGCCTGAGCGATGAGAATAGCGCAGACATTCAGAAGAAAAGTTGTTACATCGTAACAAACTGTGTGCTGTTTAGAGAAGTAATTGTCCATTAGGATTAATGTGAAGAGAAATACATTACTTTGAGTGGGGCTAGGTTGCATGAAATATTTAATGTATTTTTCAGTGTTGTTTCCTAAGCATTAGCATTAACCCTGTAACCTTACAAAGCTTTCATAATAAAGACAGCAGTATTGTTTTGATGTGCCAACATTTGCCTGGGTGAGGGTTCAACAAAATGATCACAATAACTGTTATTATGATAGCAGTGCACTACACAGTCATGGGAACCAGCATCTGTTTTATGCCACTGTGTTGACACTGACCCTCCTGGATGTTTTGTAGCCTGGAAAGGTTGTGTAGGTCCCTAAATTTAATGGCAGTTATTTACAAGAACTTTCAGCAGGTGCTGGAGTGGATGCTCCTCAGCAAATCCTCTTAAACATTCACCATTCAACATTCATTGTAGTTAGAATTTACCAACTGAAAACCCAGGAATATTAACCTGAGTTCAATCTGAAATGAAGGCTCTGCAAAGCTTCTCACTCTTGTTGTCATGGCCAGTGGAACCATGGCAAAGTAAAAAACAATCCGGGTAATGGATCGTATTCCCATTTAGTGGTGTAGCATCAAAAATGACAGTCGGCTGTCACTGCTAATGATGGCGGCCCAGAAACACCTCGTTGTGGCTGACAAATCCTGTTTGTGTGTGCCTTGTGTCTCTGTGTAGTTATGAATCTCAAGCAGTAAAACTTTTGTTTTACTGCTTCTTCCCAGCATTTGGCAGTGAGTAGAAGACATGATCTGTTTTAATTAGCATGCAGTAGTTTGAAAAAATATCCATAAAATTATCACACAAACCAGTTTAATTTGCCACAGACCTGCATTTAACTATTGCATGACTCAAGTTGCAGTTTAACATGTTCCATGTGTTTCAGCCGTAAATTATCACAACGCACCTGTAGACTAGCAATGTAATAAATCATTAAGAGCTATTCCAAATGGTAGTTCTCGGTAAGAGTTATGACTTCTAAGACACAATGCACTCTCTGTAACTTCAACATTACTCATATCACATGGTTAGGATATTTGGAAAAGTCTTCTGGACTAGTGGAAGTGCAGACACTTGAGACCTTATTTTGATTTATTTAAGAGACTGTTACAGAAGTCAGTACAGCTACCTGTGAGCTGTATCAACATTTGTATTGGAAATTGTGGATCGTTTTTCTTTTTCTCACAGTGAATAAAAGAAAACAAAGTCTAAGGTGTCTAAAGTGGTTTGTTGCAAATGATGATTTAGTTAGCGGCACTGCAGCACATATGGCAGCCAGTGTGTGTGTTCTACATATGCACTAAAGATATCACCTTTCCTTGTACCCCGTACCCACACACACAAACACACACAAAAACCATCAGCAGATGCTCATTGCATATCTATCTCCCACATAACAGCACCCTTAAAAGTGTTTGTTCCATCACAACAGTGCTTATTAACATTAAATCATCCTGCTATGGAGTGGGAGGCTAACTGTGAAATGACTCACAGACACAATACCAACAATAATTAGGGAAGCATTGTCGAGGCACTTCCTTATCATTAGTTGCTTTCCAACTAATGACAAGGAAGAATGCAGTAGCATAACCCTTTATATCAAGTGGAGTGGTAAGCACCTTCTTACTGTGAGTAAAGAACCCATCCATCCATCCATTTTACTTTTTTGTCAGTGGAGCAGGAGTGCAGGGTAAAGTTTACCATTAATGTGTGGCTCTTTGATATGTGGTTTAGAAAGGAAAAAATGGCACCTCTCACCAGAAGGATATCAGAGGCTATTCCCCTTACAATTCAACAACTCCTTAAGACTTCTAGGGATGCTTTACGCACCATTTCCACCTCCAAGTAATGAGACATGAGTTGTTAAATCGTGAAAAACTGGGCAACAAATATGAAAAACATCCCACTGGAATGCTTCTGACAGATAATACAACTGCATTGTGTTTTATAGTGTATAATATCTTGTTTTATAACTGTATTTGTTAACATAGTGGTGAAGGCAATGCCATAATATACTATAGAAATACTCTGTTTTATGAAGCAAACATGCATGATGCATGTTTCAGCATTACAAAAACTGGCCATAGTAGCATTAGATCAGTAACGTGGACCATACATACATAAATACATGTATGTATATGTCTTGAAATACATGACAATATGACAATGACATTTAGCTATATTTTTCATGTGCTGTAGTGGATTACACATTCGCCTTACAAGCAAAATTTTCTGGTTCGATTCCAGGTGGGGACACAAGTACCTCTCACCATGAAGGGTTGTGTCAAGAAGGGCATCTGGCGTTAAAAACTCTGCCAAATTATCAAGCCACATTAGTCCGTTGTGGCGACCCATTGGGGAAAATGCAAGGGAGCAGCCCAAGGTACATTCATATGCTGCTGCATAAGCAGCTGCAGCAGCTTTGTCTCTCTCAAGATGAAACCTTGGGAGTCTCAAGTGTAAGATTATAGGAGACTTAATAAACAGAATTTGTCTTGTAGCCAATATTCAAACCAAATGGCAACACACAGTATTATAATAACAAAAGCCTTTATAGGATACAAATTATGCTCTGAAATTAGCATACTCACGTGGGCAAAAACAAAGCTGCAATCTAAGAGCCATTTTCAGTTTTACAAATATGACTGATAAAAAACAAAAAATAAATAAATGTGAAAATCTTTGAATAATATCAAATGCTGTAGTGCCCTACTGTATGTGACTTCATGCAGAGGTGATCTCTTTCAAATAGAGCATCAAATTGCTATTTCAAGTATAAGGTAATGAAAACCCCACTGAGTCTGTCTGCAGAAAAGGATTTTTTGTAATGTGGTCAATACAGAGTGTAGACATTTCCAAGGCTTGATTCATACCGTGTTTTGTACATTAAAAAAAAAATATTGATTCTAAGTCCAATGTGTGTCAATGTGAAAAACAAAGTGTCAACAAAAAAAATATGTTTTCACTAGTGATTTGGTCAGTATGATTTACAGGATCATACAGAAACAGAAACAGGCAATTATCAATAAAAAGAAAACTAATGCTTGTTACTGAAGCTGTTTACAAATTCTGAGATTTGAGAAATTACACTGATAAGAAACACATGCAGTCTTCCAGAACAAAACAATTCATTTACAGATTAACGTTTGCTACTCTTCCAAAAATAATATTAAAACAAAGGACAATTTTTGCTCTGCCTAATGATATTCCTAGGTAAAGATTCTAATATGCATGACAGAATGGCAAATGCCCCTTTTCAATATGAAGGTGTTATTTCTTAGGCACATCCAATCTGTGTCCAGGAAATCACTTTTTATCTGAATTCTGAAAGCCCAGAAAGGACACTGGCTACAGGTCAGTGCCTTTAGTGTATGTAATTGCAATATCAGCACACCTCCACAAAATCTGTGTAACCCCATATCTGCCTAATATTATTTGATAACATATTGAAAATAGTGCTTGCATTTTAAAATAATTAAACTTGCAAGACAATAAAAAAAATAGATAAAATAAACAATTAACCAGAAAACCTGTGGACATTCTGTTTTTCTTGTACAGAAAGGGTGAAAACCTTCCTCCAAAAATCTGTGACTGCACAATAACAATCATTTACCCTTAGCTCATTCCCCTTCATTGTGTAAATGTGAAAGTGTTTCGCTGGCTAGGAGTCAACAGGCGGGAGCTGTAGCACTAACAGCAGTCTGTCTGTCATCATCTAAAATGGATACCAGAATGTCAGCCATGAGTAGCTCATCTGGCTCATGATCCATCACAATTCACAGGTTATTGTAATGTGTGAAGTACAGAAAGAAAGTGATAAGTTTCTTGTCAATGGCTGGCTGTAAAAAGTAATGAGAATTAAAATCCATTCAGAATTCAAAGAGCCTTGAAAACAGTCAAATCCAGAGCAAATCCATCTGTTCACAACCAAATGAAAGCATTTGAGTTCAGGAGTGATATACATGGTCAGACTGCATGGTCAGTAGTAACCATGGCCATAAAAAGCATGAAATATGTAAAGATATAAGCACATCATATCACAGCATGTCATAGCACTGACTATATTACTAATGTTAGCATAATGGTGATAAGGCCCCAAACCATACCTTCTTAATTTGAGAGTCAAGCAATAGGACCACTACCTCTCTGACCATGACCAATAAGATCATGATCATCAACATCTACTACATCTGCATACTACATCAGAGCACTATTAGCAGTAGGTCTACCATCTGAAGGCATAAAACCAGCTAAATCTATCAGTGCAATATGAATAATGAATAATGAATACAGGAGTAGCAACAGTAGCTGAAAACTGACCTTCAAATTTCCACTTGTAAATTCAGGATGTTATGCTGATCATGTTGGTCAACCATGTTATTACCCTATTATCGTTACCAGAGTCAGAATCCTTTATTAATCCCAGGGGGAAATTGCTTATTGTAACATCCAATGCTATGCCCAAGTTCTTGACTAGCCCTAGCCTAGTTTAAGACATTATTATGCAATAAGTAGACCTAATGATGACATTTATGTATAGATGGCAGATGAGCACAAACAAATACTCGTTTAATAAAAATTACAATCCTGACCATTACTGTTAGTAGCAGCATGAACAGCTCTTTTCAAATCCAGCTAACTTGACCGATCCAGAACATTCACCTTGTTCATCTTCATACATTTTTGTGTAGCTTTTATTGTATGATTGGGGTTGTTGACTTGCTAGAAAATAAATCTTCTCCCAAGCCACAGTTCCCTTGCAGGCCGAGTCAGATTATCCTCCAAGATTTGGAGATATTGTTCTTCATTCATGGTCCCCTCTACCTTTACAAGCCTTCCAGGGCCTGCTGCTGAGAAGAATCCCCAGAGCATGATGCTGCCACCACCATGCTTCATGGTGGAGATGGTATGTCTGTGGTGATGTGGAGGGTTTGTTGTTTGCCAAACATAGCGTCTAGTCTAAGGGCCAAAAAGCTCAATTTTTGTCTCATCAGACCAAAGACCTTTGAGTCTCCCAGATGCCTTTGAGTAAATTCCAGGTGAGATTTCATATCAGCTTTTTAAAACAGTGGCTTTCTCTTTGCCACTCTCCCATAGAGCTTTGACCTGGGCAACAGTTGTATGTATAGTCTCTCCCATCTGAGCCACTGAAGCTTTTAACTCCTTCAGAGTGGTTGTAGATATACTGGTGGCCTCCTTCCATTTCTTTATGATGGATTTGACTAAACTCTGTGGGATGTCCAGTGAGTTGGAAATATTTTTATAACCATCTCCTGACGAGCCTTTTTCTAAGGTGCTTGGAGTGTTCGTTTCTTGTCATGTTGCAACTGTAGCAGGAATACTTTTGAACCAGAGGCTGAACCTCCCAGACAAAGGTGTTTTTCTATTACAATCACATGACACACATCAACTGTGCTCAGGTGATCTCCATTTCACTAATTGTGACATTGCTGGAATCACCAGCTGGAAATCTGTTTAATTAGATCAGTCCCTTTAAAGGGGGGTGAATAGTTATGCAAACATTTATTTTACATTATATATTTTTAATTAATTGACATTAGTTTGTAAAACTCTGTTTTCACTTTGACATGACAACATTTTTTATGCAAATTCTTTTTTAAAAAGCCAAATTATATTGACCATGATTTAATTTATTAAAGCAATAAAAGGGTGAAACATCCAAGCATACATGCAAGTCATATCCCACTGAATTATTCTACAAACAATAAACAAAGGCAAATGAGATGCCTGAGTGGTACAGCACACAACCCCATTATACAGCACAAGCTCTTTCCTAAAATTTGATGGTAATTTTCCACCTCTTTGTATCACAAACCACTGTTTACCTCAATTATCTGGGATGGAACTATAAAGGTTAACTGCTATTGTCTTTTACAAAAATAATCATAAAATCTCTAGACTAGTTGAAATTACATAATGAGAAGAGATATTAGTTGGTTCACTTGTGTAACATCTACAAACTCATATGATACACTAAATTGTTGAACATGTCAGCTTTAAAATTTGTGACACAGAAATCTGCTGTCATGGGCTTTGGGATGTACTTAACACAAACACCTACCAGAGCTGCCATCTGTTAGAAGGAATTCGGCATAAAATTCACTACCTGACACTGACAGTGTGATGATCAGTGCTAAGGATCAGGCATTTAACTAAAACAGTATTTCCCTAAGTTCCTCTTCTCAAACAGAGCTGATATGGATCATATTTTTTGTCAGTAATTCCTTAGTTCCAAAAAGATATTTTGTAGGATTTTTTTTTTTTTTGATGGTATGGATTCGACAAATGAAAGAGGTGCTTTAAGGTCATCATGTGCACTTTTACTATATATATTATATATATATATATGTATATATGCTGTTTTATATTCAACTTAAGGGCCTCTGAAGGTAGAAGAATTGTTCATCTAAAGGTTTGTTTCATATAAAAAGAAAAACAAGAAAAAAAAAAACACAATGTATTTTAGAATGATTATCTACACACTGGCCAGTTTATTAAGTGCACCAGTTTAACGGCTTGTTAACAGGAAACGGCTATAATTCATACACACTCACTAAAACTGGACAACAGAAGACTGGAAAAATGTTGCCTGGTCTGATGAGTCTTGATTTCTGCTGTAATATTTGGAAGATAGGATCAGAAAGTTCACATAAAAACATGAAAGCATGGATCAGGCTTTGATTCAGGCTGGTGGTGGCGGTGGTGGTATGGCAATATTTTCTCCTTAGTACCAACTGAGCATCATTTAAATGCCACGACCTGAGTTTTTTCTCTTTTTTTTTTTTTTTCTCTTTTTTTA
>VUQH01068125.1:19130-31646 GCA_015106775.1 Etroplus canarensis
TACCACCATCTTTTTTTTTGTATTATAATACACAAACTATGCATGAACATAAACTATAGAAGAAGGTATTATCTAAGCTCCATAAATAAATGTTTTTATATTAACACTGAAACATTTTAGCACCTTTCAACTGCTGTGGTTTCACTCCCATTACCATCTGTGAAGTAAAATTTTAAAAAGCATTTGTTTTTTCTTTCCCTCCGTTGCTGGTGAAGGAGTGGTCCACAACTAATCAATAATAGTAATAATAATAAATTAGATAATGCGCTTCCTGAGCATGTGGGTAACAACAGTGTCTCAGATATCTAGCCCTGAGAAATAGTAATTTATTTTAATACACACAGGCAGAAACATAATGTACCTTCGGCTACTCTCTTGTATTCTCCCCAAGGGGTCGCCACAGCAGATTAATTCGCATTGGTAATTTGGCAAAGGTTTTACACTGGATGCCCATCCGGTCGCAACCCTCCATGGTGGGGGGTCTTGTGGCCCCACCTGGAATCGAATCAGGGACTGTTCGGTTGTCCAGTGTGTCAGCTTGGGCACTTAACAGCAGAAATTTTAGCTCTTTGATAGCCTTCTCAGTTTTCCCAGCACAGGAATGTCTCCAGTTGAGACTGGTGATGATAGAAGAAGAAGATGATGTACTTTATTAATGCCCTAACTGGGATATTATACACACACTTTACATGCAGTTGAGTGATTTTGATATATACACACAAGCGGGCGTGAGGGAGAGCAAGGCAGCCCATTGCGGGTGCCGAGGGGCACAGTGGGGACCTGGCACCTTGCTCAGGGGCCCCTCGGCGATGCCTCCACAGGCGAGAATCAAGCCAGCGCCACATCAGCAGCCCTCTGGTTCCCAACCATTCACCGTCACTCCGAGCCACTGCAGCCCCAGGATAACCCATTAAAAAAAATCCTGGACATAAATCCTGTCTTAAAATTTCAAATGTTTTCTAGTCACCCTAAAAAAAAAGCACACATCTGAGTCTGTTGACTAAACACAAGCTGGGAAGAACATTTTGAAGCAAACCCTGAAATCCTGAAAACCTCTGTTCTTTGTAAAGTAATGTGTTTGATGAGGAATTTGATCGTTTCTAAGGTGATAGGATTGGTCCAGCTGTTTACAGCTGAAGCTCAACATTGTGCTGCGACAAGCAATCACCATGAATCTACCATAAGCAGCCCACTACACATCCTAAAGCTATTTGAATGCTCAGATCGGTCTGTCGCGCATTTTCCTGCTCTTGGATCGCAGCAGAACAAAAACAGCCCTGCCTTTGAAGTTGCTCTAATCTGTTCTTTTAGTAGCACTGGGAGAAATGGGGGGCAGACATTGAACAACCATCAAAGAAAAAACCGAGTGAATTCAGAGAGCTTTGGGCACTTTTCTTTGTCCAACAGACATTATTTAAGACATGGTACCCTGTGTGAGTGGAATAAGATGGTCTAACATGCACAGTATGTGTCTAACACATTCAGTAGTGCTGGATTAACTGTTATGTGCAAACCTAAAAGAAACTGAAATCTTTTTTTTTGATGACTTTCAAAACTTTAACTTCTCATCCTCCTGCAGCTGATATGGGATTTTATATTTTACTGTTGCAGCTGGTTGAGACAGAGCTAATTTTTATTACTTTAGATACATTTAGTCTAAAGGTACCCAGTCATTGCTCACAAGGCAAGATTGATGGATTTTTAAAAAAAAAGCTAAAGGGGCTGGAAGGAAAAGAAATTAAATTAAATTCAGCTACATTGATGTATATTCACTTTTGGACCTTAATCTTTTCTTGTTGAAGGAAAAGTCAATATTTGTCCTCCTTTTGGTCTAAAAAAGTAAATCAACTTAATAAGCCTAAGAAATTTATAAGATACATTTCTCTTCAGTGGCATCGCCTTCAGCTGCTCTCTTGTATTCTCCCCAAGGTGTTGCTGCAGTGGATTAATCCCTATTGGTAATTTGGCAGTGGTTTTACGCGGGATCCCCTTCCCGATGCAGCCCTCTATGGTGAGAGGGGCTTGTGTCCCCACCCGGAATCAAACCAGGGACCTTTTGCTTGTAAAGCAAATGTGTAAACCACTACACTACAGAGACAATCTTCAGTAGTACCACAAACAACTAATGAAAACATGACATTTGGAAAAAAAAAAAGGTCCCTATAACATATGTTAATAAACTTTCAGGAACAACTAGTAACAACATAGAAATGTAGTTCTAAAAGTAAAATCTTTCGCTCAATAAATATAGTTAAGTATAAGTATACAAGAAGCAAAAAAAACCTCACCAGAACATCAATGATGTAGTATCTCATCTTGCTCATGATCCATCACAATTTACAGGTTAAAGAAAGTGATCAGCTTTATTATCATTGGTTGGTTGTATTGCACAAACTAATGTGCTGATAGCTTTGATGAGTCCAAGACAAATTTCTGCATGCAATCATCACATCTAACAGAATACAAGCGGATGTACTGTGTGCAGCAAAGCAATGTTTCAAGCTATCACAGCGCTATTAGCAGTAGGTCTACCATCTAAAAGAAGAGAACCATCAAAAGTCTTTCAGCGGGATAGGAATAGCAAATATAGGAGTAGTGACCTAGAAATGTTGCAAATTTGACTTCAAGTTTTCCACTTGAAAAAATCATGTTTGTGAACCAAGTTATTGCCCGCCAGGACCTCATACCACGCCAACACCACAGCCCCAGTTCTTGCCGTGGTATGAGCACAATTTTGTGAGTAAGTTTCACTGTGATCTCACCTGTACTGTAGGAGGAGCAGTGATTCTTGTGAATTGTGACAAACAGACGGATAGACAAACAGACGGGTGCCTCGCTGTGACATAAGCTCACTGGTCCTTCAGCCAGATGAGCTAAAATACTCAAGTGTCACAATATCTATGTTAGTATTTGAGTTAATGTAAAAGATGTCACTGAGGTTATTACATTACAATGTATTTTGTCAATAACTGTTAAAAGTAAGAGATGTTAATGTCAACTTTGATCTGGATCTGAGATAAAGCCATGTCAGGCAGTTAGTCCTAGCTGGAATGACACCTACAACACTAGGAGATGCTGCTGGGCCGAAGGGAACACTTACAGTAATGTATTCAGCTCCTGCTGAGAACACCAACCCATTGATTAGTTCATTAAGCCTAAACCCAGTGGGAAACACGTGGGAGGCCTGTTCCCCTACAGACTGCCTGCTGAGACCCAGTGATCCAAAGTCTGTTGTACGGCTGTGTCATTTCACCCCCTAAGGACAGAAAGTTTCATTATGATTTTTTAAAAAAGGAAATTAGTCTAAGAGCTTGATTTCAGTCCTTATATACAAGAACAAGAAGCCTTTTCCACATTCTTTTCCACAGAACCACAGGTCCCACAATCCATCACAGAATCCCACCGCTGGAGTTACTTTCCTTTCCGGTTTCTGTCAGACTAATTTTACTCCTGGTAAGATTGGTGAACAGCAGCATCACTCACTCCAAACTACCTTGGGACCCGCTAGTCTCCAATACAAACACTTCTCTAAAGCTCTGCATCCACACACGTGGCATTTGGTATTCCACACACAGCTGCAGCAAGCCTGCTGTCGGTGGAAACAGAGGTGTGTTTGCCGCAGATGTGAAGCAGGTGAGGCAAAAAGCAGAGCTATCGCAGATTAAGTGGGCATCATGCATTAAACTCCTAACCCTAAGTTATTTATTACAGATGAGTTTTTTCTTCCTCACCAACAAACTGCAAAGCAGCGTAATTTTTTGCTGCTGAGCTTGAATTATGTGCAGTAATTTGTCTTTAGTGCCATCAGTATGAGAAAATAAAGGCCATCACACTCTTCGCATTGCTCATTTTTTCCCGACCTGTTTGTCTAAAGTCTGAATTAATACTTATTCTTTCATCACCCCCCAAAAAAAAGCAGTTATTCTATTGCATGGTTAACTGCTCCTTGATTGGCTTCCCCACTAACAGTGTCACAAATCGCTCCAGCAGGCGAGCACACACAAAGATCCAATTGCAAAAAAAAACACCAAAAGCTTGTATTTAATTTGATTGGTGTTCATAAAGCATAAACCACTTAGCAAATTAATACTATAGACTGACAAACGCACTTCAATTCTGTTTACTTCTGTAGAGCCTCAGGTGAAGGTCGCCCTCTTGCCGAGACGAGAGAACAGCGAGAGAGAAGAGGAACCTGTGGAGACGCAGGGTACACTGTATGCCATCTGCATGCGAGCTCAGATCGCAGTGTCATTTGCATCTCCTCTGATTCCACAAAGGGTCCATTTGAAATTAAGTTAAACGCTCCGCCCCTTCATCTTGCCCTTTTGTATTTACGTTTTCACAGCCCCCTTTTTTATTGCTTGTAGAAAGACGGCAACAGGAAGGCTGTTCCATATAGAGCAGCATAGTAACACATCATGCATAAGTATATCACATTATAAACAAGCGCAGTGAGCAGTGGTACATAACAAATGTCACTCGATGATTAAATGCACTGCTACGTTTAAACCTCGGCGGATTTCACTGAGCATCCAGTGTGCGTCTAAACACTGACGCCCATTTTCAACACCATTCTACAAAACATTTTAACAATATTCCCTGTAGAGTGTCCAGTTAATGCGGGTAAGCATTTTGTAGGGGCAGATGGAGCTGGAGATGGGTGACATTTGGTGACAAATATGAAAATATTTTCATAAGTGAGAGACATGCCTGCAATTATGTGGCTCAGGGTCGCTCATTCGCCTACTCACTGTATAGCAAGGAAAATACAGTACAATACTTTGTTAAGCTTTCCTGTTAATTTCCCTGATAAGGACTTTACAAAAGTGCTTATCTCTCTCACGGGAGCACAACAAGTCAACAACATCTGCTCCCATAATCTCATAAATCAAATGGCAATCACTTTTACTGATGAAAAATTGTCTGCAGAGACATGCGTCACCGAACTTGCACAACATACGCACCCATGTGTATGCACTGACAACCGCAGTGGCATCTGTGGGCAGGGTAAGTAGTGTAAACTGCCCAAGCGATGACACATGGGCTGTCTTTTTTATTTTTTTTCCAGGCACCCCTTGGGAAACTGGAAACCAGTACAGTGCCATGGGCCAGTGGGAATAAAACAAGCCTATGAGGCCAAAGGCACAGAGGCTTAACTGGACAAGTGCAGTAACTATGGGTTATTTAGGGAGCAGCAAAGTGTATGCATGTGTGTGTACGAGTGGGTGGATACAGCTAACATGGACACTCTTGTGGCTGATCACTCAGTTGCCAGGCTGATATGTACAGAGGGCCAGCAATGCCTAAAGAAGTTTGTCCACCCTGTGTCACATTCCCGGCCACTTTTATTCTAAGCCTCAAGCGTGGCAGCCTGCAAGTGTGTCCAAGAGCTTTGAGAGTTATGACCCAAAGAGGCAACGCACAGAGTCGTTCAGACTGGTTTGCGACCTATTTTCAGGTGATTAAGTGTTGGACATTAATGGTGCATAGTCAATACAACAGAGGCAGTGAGTTATATCCATCTTTTAAAAGTCTCTTATGGCGACAGTATGAGAACTTCAGGAATCTCTTGGATCCATTTCTGGGGAACACAACATTTATCTGATGTGCAGATTAAAATTTTAATGCAAGAATTACCATTTGCAGAAAAGGTCATAAAGCAGGTCATAAAGTGAAATATATTTGAAATATTCTCAAAGGATATAGCTCTTAAAGCTTGGCAATACAGAAACCGCTCACAAAAATTGGTTAGCAAACTTTTGTAAACTGTATACAAAAAATAAACTGATAGATAAAAGATAAAGCCTTCAACCTGCATGTGTTGTATTGTCCTGCAGGGGGCGACTCTCAGTTGAAAATAGATGCCTGATTGATTCATTACCTCAGTAAAAAATGGTCTCAGTCGTTAATTTAAGTCTTTTTCAATGTAGGATGATGTTCCTTTTTCTAAATAATGGTTCCATTTAGAATAAAAATGTCAATAAAAATGGGTGTACATTAGGGCGTGGCTACCCTGTGATTGACAAGTTGCTAACAAAAAGCATGCTCTGTCCAGGTCGCTCTAAGGAGCACAGTTCTGTTTTTCCAGTGGGTACAATTTATATTAAGCTTTTTCTCAGCTAGAGCAAGAATTTTAACATCACAATTAATTACATTTATTATAATGTACCTTTCAGCTGCTCCTTTGTATTCTCCCCATGGGTGAAGAATAGTTCCAAAATTAAAGTTGAACCAACGTCGCAACATACCGTACACGTGGGATGGACGCAGTTTTTAAACGTTTCCTCCATGCTGTTGCTAGACTTTCTAGTAGGAGAAAGTTTGTACTTCAGAATTGCTTCTCTTTACCAATTAGACAAAAAAGCCAAAAATAGAACAACAAGCATTCTCCATAGAAAGAATGAGAAGGAGAAAAAAAAAAGCACACACCATGGAGGTGGGTCAAACTCACACCCTCCACCTCCATAGCACTTCTCTGATCCTACTCAGCTATTTCATTTCATACATTAGATGGTAGCACCCCTAGGCCTATAAAACTGACAAGAGGGGGTGAGTCTAAAAGTCCATTGTATTTCATGCAACAAATGAGATGGAATTTAGATGTGCATAACCATTAATGACTTAAAAGTGTGAAAAGACAAAACGCTGTGTGGACGCGTGTTCACAACTGTGCAGTAACCACGTTGTTTTAAAAATACAAAGAAAGATACATTTAATTCCTTCATTAAAATAATCTGATCCACATTGCTTACTCTGTAAAGGAAAATCTGACCCAACCTCCTTTCTACGCTGAAATAACGTCAATATCCGACTGTCTACAGCTCAGTTTTTGCAGCCGCACTGCAACCAGGCTTGACCTGGTAGGTGACGACGTGGTTTCAACCGTGTTTGCTGGGCAGTCTATGTTAGCTGGCAGCTGAAACTTGCCAGCAGTAGTCAACCACAACAACTCTCCAGGCTAGTTAGAGAGCTACCAAGCCAACCAATTCCTAATAGGCCAATAAGTTTAAAGTTTGGTGATGAATTTTTATTTATTTAGTTTGAAACACTTTATATGGTGGGTGGATACACAGTTATTGAAATTGGATCATGCCAAATAGCTAATAAGCTTCCACAGCTCCCTCTGTTCTGTGTACTTAAAGCCAGTCTTAGCAACAAGGGATTGGACTGCTCTACTCTGCTCCATCCACTTGGCACCAAACCTTTACGGTGTCTCCTGCAGGTGGTGGGCCCGAGGCCCAACCCTAGGCATGGTTCTAGGATGGGGCCCCAGTAACCCCATCCCAGGCAGGGTAACTTGGTCCCTTCCTATTTCATCTTTGCAGGGGTTTTCTGAATCGTCACCTGGGCCCCACACTCAGGGACCAATTTACCTTGGGAGAACCCACTGGGGCAAACTGCTCCAAACAACATAGCCCCCGGGATTGCTAGGGCGCACATACTGAGGAGGCTCACAAGGTAGTGAAAGAATGAATTTACGTATACTAGTGGCAGAAATTAGGATGACGAGTTCACTAATTTGGGAGGGTCTCAGAGCATTGCCGCTACTCTTCTGCATCAAAAGAGCCAGCTGAAGTGGTTTAGGCATCTGACCAGGATGCTTACTGGGTGCCCCCTAGGCAAGATGTCTTGGCCGTGTCTTACTGGGAAAAGGCCCCAGGACAGACCCAGGGCATGCTGGGGAGGGATTATATCTCCTGACTGGCTTGGGAAAAACCTCAGTGTCCTCCCCCTCAAGAGTTGGAGAAGGTGGCCAGGGAGAGGGAGGTCTGGGCACCTCTGCTTAGACGGCTGCCCTGCTACTCAGATCCAGAAAAGCGGCAGAAAATGATCTGATGGATGGACGGAGGGAGCTTCTTCTGTGTTGGGGCCCTATGAGCAAATTTACTTTTCATTTCACAGAAGCTAAACTTGATACTCAAGATTTACATGGATATACTCAGTCTCCTAAGAGAAAATCGACCAGAACTTGGGAATATGGTTGACATCAAAAGATTCTCTCAGCACAAAATTTCTCTTTCTTTTAATGTTATTGTGACTGAGCCTTAAAGTTATCTTTGATTGAAATAAAAAACATAGATGTATAAAAAAAAGCTGTTATTAGCATGTATTTTTTTTTTATTTAAACAAACTCTTGGTGGAGATCTAAGCACATTCTAATGAAGACTCTGAGGTGCAGTCAAAAGTTCCAGAAAAAGTGAGTAAGGGCCTTTCAGCACTCTGAGCAGAGTTTGATTTTTGGCCATTTTAAATTAACCAAATAAGGAAACTCAATTCATCCCTGCTTCTTATCAAACATTTCTTGCTGACAGAGGCCAGTCAGTGCACTCTGGTAAATGCAAATGTATTTGCAGCCAAAGCAGAGGACAGCAATGCCAAATCCCCTCCAGCACACAGCTGACTCAACAATTCTAAGAAGTAAGGAGGAGGAGATAAGAAGATCTTAGCTGAAACCTGAGGAGGTACTCCAGAAATACAGCAGACTGTGCAGAGACACACGTACAGACAAACAGACAGGGAGCAACACATAAACAGGCACAAGGTAAAAATTAAAGTCCAAGAGAAGTTGAACAAGTTTGTCTTCAAAAACTCAGCCCCCTAATCCCACCTACTGACACAATTATGACTGTTACAGCTATTTATCTGTGTGCACCATCTGCAAGCTCCTCCATCCACACCAGTGAGGTCAGTGCAATTCTCTCCACTTCCTGCAGGAAGCTGAGGCTAAGTTGGGACGCGAGCACACACACACACACACACACACACACACACCTCTCTCTAAGAGAACAGAGCAGCCTTCTCAGTCTGCAGGATATATCATGTGGAGGTGTTGGGAGAGTTTAATCAGAAAAACAGTACAAAACAAAAATACACAAAAGCCCTTATAAACACACAGGCATTAACCTGAACACACAAACACAGGCATCAGCATGATACAAGACCTGCTATGCTGTTTGGAATGAAGCCCAGAACTGACACCAGTTATTCAGGACTGGAGCTGAGGCTAACTTATCTCAGGTTTGTGGGAATTTTAAAACCACAAAGCCATCAGAGGACAAATGGTGAAATTGTTAAAGTTTTTTTTTAGAGAAATCTGGTTTAAACACTTGCATGTACACTGTGATGTGTAAAGTCATTTGCTTCTCTGCAGGCAGTATTGGCAGGTACTAGTGGATCAGATGCCTTCCTGCCTTCTGGTCCTGGTGATTATGGTACAAGATATAAAAACCTTTGTAAAATCCACTGATTAAATGGGATGGGCAAACAATGTCATTTTCACATCTCAAGTACGCTCTTCCGGCTAATCTACTTAATAGGTTAACCAACACAGATACCCGCAAGCTTTGAATTATACTATATATAAAAAACGTGTTTTCATATTCATGCCAAATCACTGATGTAGCTGGTATCCTGCCACAGCAAATTTTGCTGTATTTGAAATCCACCTTTTGTGGCTGAATGCTTGTCTGCCCCTGCAGAGCCCATCAACCTAATGAACTGTTCATCAATCAGTTTAATGCACACACACACACACACACACACACACACACACACACAGGAACTGGCACAGAGGTTGGCAGAGACGAATGGGACAAAACTCGTCTGGTAATAAAACAAGGGGGGGATGTTCACAAACACACTTCCTTCCTCACAGCCAGTGGTTCAGTTTAATACAGTTACGTTTTGAGGGAATTAGGCAAAAGAAGACTGTATACACTCAACTGTGCCAACAAGTCCCAGAAGCTGGTTTAAAGTGATAAAATGCTCCAGCGGGGGAAGAGGCCTAGTACTGAACATTTTTCTGCTTTCAGGTGCTGCTGTGCTCCTGACTGCAGCAATGCTGCTTTTATGCAATAGAGACACAGCTCTTATTTTTGGCGGCAGCTTCTGTGACCACTGCAAAAAATTACATAAACGATTAAACAGTGTCACTTACACACACACACACACACACACACACACGCACATCATTAGCACAGAAGAACTGTAATATCTGCAAATAGCTGTCTTGCAGATACTTAATAACATTTTTCAACACTGGCTAAAATTGGCAAATGGTAGTCAGCGCAATTCTCTCCACTTCCATCTTTTATATACAGTTATATCAGCTACATTAGTCCAGCAAAACGCTAGAGTCCTGCAAAGAGATCAAAGGGGAGTTTTATTCTTCATACCAACATGAAAGCCTCAAAGAGAATGTGTGTCGAAGCCAAACAGCTTTTGCTTCAGGTGTTAAACACTGTAGAAAATACATGAATGTAAATGTTCAGTTTCAACCAAGTACTACAAAAATACAGCATCATTAACTTGTTCTATATATATATATTTTTAGCATTTTTCTCTCATGGAGTCACTAGACATCCTTTCCATTTCAACATGTGCCAAATCAAATTAACAACTTGGGCTCTTTGATTTGGAGTGATCTCAGTCTTTTTGTTCACCTTTAACAGACTCAAGGTCCAACGTAAACAGTATTTTGGGATATTTAGCCAGAGCTGGAATATCCATCCAGCTATCCCATTTCTTCGGTTTACACAATTCAGGGGTGCAGAAGGTCTGGAGCCTAACTCAGATGTCATGGGGTGAGAGGCAGGAAATACCCTGGACAGGTCACCAGTCTTTCGCAGGGTTAACACAGAGAGAAAGACAATCATTCATACCTACAGCCAGTTTACGATCACCAACTAACCTAAGAATAAAGTCTCTGGACTGTGGGAGGAAGCCGGCGTACACACAGAGAGCCCACGCAGGCACATGGAGAACATATAAACTTCCCACAGAGAGGCCCCCGCTGACCAGCGGATTTGAACCCAGGACCTTCTTGCTATGAGGTGCCAGTGCTCACCGCCGCACCAATGTGCCATCCCAGAGTTGGAATATGACCTTTTTTAATGCTAAGTGACTGTCCACATGCAGCTTACAGTGCTGTACTTTCTAATTAAATAAAGGAGCTGAAAGATGTGGAAAAAATGGAATTCTCTCTCAGACTGAATATATATTTAGTACAAAATATGGTCTTGCACTGTGAGGGAGCACAAGCCAGTGCAGCTGAACAAAACTGACAAACAATTTTCCTGAACATTAAGTAGATGATATCAAAATGAGATGTTTTTTTTTTCATATGCTCTGAGTATATCTCGGTGAATATTTTTGTGAATGCTTTAAATAAGCAGCTGTTCTAGAGTTTCTGTACAGCAGACGGAGTGTACATAAGGATAGGCGATGTGTCTTCACCACTTTGCGCACTTTATAGACATCATCTTGCACAGCACAATAAAACCTTTGTTGAGAAAGCTGCAAAAACACTGCTGCTTCATATGATTTTCGAAGTGTAGACAGCCCCCCCCCCTCCATTTATACTAGAGTCCATGTGTTCCATGTGTAGTGCGTGCCCTCCATATCTAAAGGGAGCTTTCCATCGTGCGGTGGAAGGCTCTTTAATAGCCTTCCCTCCAAGGCTGCCCACATGCCTGGATATATTATGACAGGCTAACCCTGGGACCAGACCTGTTCTCCCACCACTGATGTCCAGATGTGCTTCCCTGTGGGCCTTGATCAGATGCCTACCATAACAGGGCAAAAAGCAGTTAGGAATACCTGTGTTTGTTTCCCTGTAATAATACAAGGTGTAGTCTTCTTGAACATCAACATATGCTGTTAAATTACCTGTGAGTTTTTAAATGTTAAAATGCTCAGTAGTGTCCATCTCTGTATTTGTATTTAAAAAAGTAAAAATACGAAGGAAATACACATTTCTTGCTGAGAATCTGATAATATTGATATCCTTGTCATGCATGTCTGTAAAATATGAATCTATGGTAAGAAGACTGTTAGCTGAGCTGACAGCATTTCATCAGTATAAAAAAACTGATTAATAGAAATAACTTTTGCTCAAGTATAATAATATGCTAAGATAACATCTCAAAAATATCTCTTGCTCACTCAATAAAAAGTAAAGTTTCTAACTTCTGAGTTGGTTGGAAGCCAACCAACCAACCACCTCCAACATCACCCACTGCCCATGAGCTCTTCTGTGGGTGTGAAACACAAAGAGCTCCGAAGCAATCTGACTGCTCTGCTGAACAAAATGAACTCAGACTGCACACACATGCTCCCAGTCGCAGTAAAAACTGAAATAGAAAAATTGCGTTTCGATTGATATTTAATTTTTTTAGGTTTTTGTGACAGGGACAGGACTACTTTTTATGCTGCCCATCCATTATTTCTGCAACATACGCTACAAGGACAAAAGAATCAGGCAACACCTCTTAATTGTTGAATTCAGGTATAGGCTCAATTGCTACAGGTGTATGAAATCAAGCACCTCACCATGCAGTCTGCCTTTACAAACATTTGCAATAGAATGGGTCGTTCTAAAGAGCATGGTACTGTAATAGGGTGCCACCGTTACAACAAATCTATGTGTTCTGTTGAGAGGTGAATTGCGTTTCCCAATCTGGCAGTCTGACAGACGTGGCCAATGCCAAAAGAACGGTACCTGCTTGACTGCATCCA
>VUQH01068126.1:0-13518 GCA_015106775.1 Etroplus canarensis
GTATATGTTAAGTGTTTGTGAAAAATTTTGAAAAAGACAATAAACATATTGGCAAAAAAAAATACAACATCCAAAACAAGAGACATCACTCAGAGTGGATTTGAACTGCTGTGCAGTGCAACCTATGTAGCCTTGTCTACTTTTAGGTTATTATTTAAAATTCTAACAGCCAGAAGGACAAAAGAGATCTTAAACCACATAAATCTGTACTGTTGAACTCTGTACCTTCTGCCTGATGGTAACAACTCACCAAAGAGCCCAGAATATGGATGGATCACAATAGATTCTCTCTGCCTATTTGTCTAAACATACACTAGCCAAAAACTTAAGACAGTAATGATTCTTGTGACAAGTAATTATTTTCATTGCAGTCTGAACTAATTGTGTTAACTTTGAACCATGTGGTTATCCTGAATACACTCTCTAACCTAGACTGATAAAGCATATTTTTTCCGCAACTCCATACAAACACAGTCTCTGGAAGAATCAAGAACATACCCACTCAACTTAAGCATGCCGGGTTAAGGCGCTATCAATGTGGAAACCAAGGTATTATTTATAGGTCTTGTGTAATTATATTCCTGAAAAGCAAGGATATGATGGAATCACCAGCGCCATCACCACCGCTGCTGGTGCAAATCCTTCCTGTCATCACAATAGCACAAAAACTATGTGAAGCAGAATTTGGAATTTTGGTAAAGTGACAGACCCCCATGAGATCTGGAACTGATTAGATTTTCAGCCATTTTCAAAATATGGATTTCCCATTAGGTGGCATTATCTGTAAAAAAAATGTTTAAATTTGTAACCAGAACTTAATGACTATTCGCCTGATCTGCACGAAACAATAAGAAAATTGATAATGGGATTATAACACATTCATGGTGACACCATCTTGTGTCTGCTGCTATTGCCATCTGATGGTGCCGCAGCTGAAATTGTTAAAAATGCAAATTTTGTAGCCATATCTCTGTAGCTATTCATCCAATTTTGCATGAAAGACTGTGGGATCATATACTTTCATGGTGACACCATGCCACCACCATCACTCCTACTTCTTCATGAGAGTGCAATAATGAAAAAAATATTTGATACAGAATTTTGAATTCTGGCCCAGTGATAGACCTCCATGAAATGTGAAACTGATAAGATTTTCAGTCATTTTGAAAATATGGATTGGCCACCATTGCTGTTTTCTGTTACATTTTAGCCATATCTGTAACTGTTAATCTGATCTGCGCGAAACAAAAACCAAATTGATCGTGGGAACATATAGTTTCATGGTGACACCTTATCGTGTCTGCCACCATTGACTTCTACTACTGCCACACCTGAACCAGGTAAAATATTTTCAGGGACATTATGAAATCAACTTTGTTGCTGCATACTTTGTTCCCAATCTTCCAATTTATATTACCAAAAAAGAAAAAAAATACATAAATTGACCAGGCTATCTAATCTCACATCACATCAAGTGGGGTCAGATTATGTCAGCATTCATAAAGAAACTGGGGCTTTTTGGAGATATACCTTCAGTGGTTTTATGTCGACTGTGGGGAGCTAGTTGGTTGGATTTAAATAATTGCAGGACTATGATTAGCTACATTTTTGGATCCAAAATTATCTTCTCTGTCTTTTTTACAATTAAAATTACTTTGTTTGTATCACACCAGCTACTAAACCGCCTTACTTTTAAATGACAGATGGTTGTATTGTGATTAAACCTAACATAGCACAATCATCTGAGCATTTACAAATGTAATTATACGAGTGAAGGGCATGCTGTCCTGTCAACCCTGAGTAAAAATGTGTAAAACATTAAGATGCCAGTAAAGGCTCTCACCCACAGAGGGTGTGTGAAGCAGCAGTGTAGTGCAGGGGGCTGCAGCCTGTCAGATCCAGCTCATTGACCTCTGCGCCAGCTCTGACCAGCGAGATTGTGCACTGACTGTTCCCATTTGCTGCAGCATAGTGCAGCGGAGATCTGCAAGGCAAAACAGGGGACATGTTAGATAACACCAAGTTCAGTTCTTAGCTCTAAACATCCAGCACTGCTTACCTTCCCAAATTGTCCTTTACATCCAGTTCAGCACCACTGCTTAATAGCAAATTGAGACACTCAACATTCCTGGAAAATAGGAAAAAAAATAGACAAAAAACTCAAATTGAGAATTTTAGGCTTATTTTCTACTGAGATTATTTCTGCCTCATTTCTTATGATAAGATTTTTTGGATAATAATTTGACCCTCTCTTTCCATTGTTAGGGCCCCTCCCTTTTCTGTTGATTCTACAGAGATTTATAATGAATTTAATGTGTACAGACCTCCCACCCACCTCTATAAAACCCATTAGGAGACCCAGTTACCCCAAAATAATACAATGGCTTCACTGAAGCACAAGAATCTAGTTAGTGGGTCTATTAAATTATAGTCTGGTTATAACAGAGTTTTACAAGTAAATAACAGTGTCTCACACATCCTTTTTTTTAGCAGTTTTCACAGTAAAGGAGTTAAGGAATGGTAGGTGGCGGATCAAACCACTGTGATGTACACAAGGAGGAATTAGTCTTTCAAAGCTTACACATTTATTGTTTTCCATGAATTAATAAACTAATAGTCTAATATTATTTTAAAATTTAATGCACAGGGCTTAAGCAGGCCTGGACTAACCATTCTGCCTCTCCCCCTCTTAAAAGCCATGTCTCTGAATTTTGATTTGTTTCTTCTTTTGCATTTTACTGACACCATGGCCGTACATGTATCATTCATCCATCCACCCATGTCATGACTGATAGCCTCTGACTCTACACACCTCAAGTTCTTCACTATTCTTCTTTTTGCTTTTATAAATAAAATATAGTTTTGTAATAAATTTACCCAGCTACTTAAAGTGATCAAAACTGATCATACTGTAATTGATCAGATGTTGGGTTTGGCATGAGCCAGGTATTTGTTGCTAATTTCATGTGGCAAAAATAGCAAAAAGCATTACTAAAAATCTCCACCACTCACCCTCCAGATGCAGCTGCATGTAGGCATGTCCTTCCATGATCATCCACAATGTTTATATCAAACCCCACGGTTTGCATTTGGTCACTTGTCAGCATTGGTACTATGTTATAAAACTGACCTGAATAAAACAAACAGAAAGAGTTTGGTCTTATCAATTAAAATCTAATAAGGAAAAGATGAGATTAGGGAACAGGAGGGGAAGGGCTTGATGACTCAAACAGATTCTCACCACTTGAGAGTAACTTGCGACAACAGTCTGGAAAGCCATAGAGTGCTGCCAAATGCAATGGAAGCATCCCATCAATCCCCTGTCTTTAGGAATCATAACAGCATCAACTTTAGTACACAAGCACACTAAGTAAACATTAATTATAGATCATGGTCCTTACACTGACAGTTTCCATTCAATTCTACTATTTATATTAGAGCAGTGACTCTCAAACTGTAAGGACATCATAATTTCAAGTCAATGGCATTTTGTGTATTACAATACCTGTTCTGAATTTATTACATCATACAACTGATGATGACACCTCCCTGACTTACCTGCCTCTGTCAGCACCATTTGTCAGCAAAGTACTGATCAGCAACTCCTGACCATATCTGGCAGCAACATGAAGAGGAGTGTTTCCATTTATGTCAACACATTCAATCTCTCCACCTGAGTAATGAGGAAAAATAATGCACGGTAATGTATCTTTTAAGTCTGGATATTTTTCACTATCATTCAAATTATATAAGATTAATTTGTAAATGTTTAGTCTAAGTACTTTTCGCACTTTACCATTTTGGATGAGAATCTGGGAGCCAGTGAAGCGTCCGTGCAATGCAGCCATGTGTAAAGGGCTCCTGCCTTTTTTATTCTGTTAACAAGAGGTAAAGAAAATATATATTTAAAACATAACCTGCAGAGGGTACATTCACTCCTCCAACCAATGATCCCCTTCAAGCGACATATGATTATTTTTATTTCTGGTTTTTTTTTTTGTCCTTTACAACAATGCTTCTTAAAAATATCGTTTTTTACCTGTATGTTGACATCAGCACCATTGTTGACAAGCAGTTCAAGACACAACACTCCGCTGGAAGAGGCAGCCGCCATGTGTAGTGGTGTGTTGCCATGGTAGTTAGGCTGGTTGATGCTGGCACCACAGTTCACCAGTTCAGTGGCCACAGTGTCCTGTCCCGTGTGACAGGCCATGTGGAGTGCTGTGTTCCCAAAAATGTTGGGCTCATCAATCTGAGAGGCAAATAAAAACAGTTTGCTAGTTTTAAATACCAAGAGCCTTGTACCCAAGAAATACTGCAGGTTATATCAGTGGACAGCTGACTTTAGCTCAATATATGTGGGTTATTTAAAAGAAAAGACAACTTAAGGTTTGGCTTATTGATTTTAATTGTCCAAAGTGATACTGGTATGTAAAATACTCTCATGGCCACTTCATTAGATACACTTTGCTAGTAACTGGCTGAACCCCAAAACTGCCTTAATCCTTCACTGCATAGATTTAACAAGGTGCTGGAATCATTCCTCCGAGATTTTGGTCCAGATTACATTATAGCAACACACAGTTATTGGGAGATAGAGATGCACATCGATGATACCAATCTCCCATTGCACCATATCCCAAAGGTGCTCTATTAGACTGAGATCAGGTGACTGTGGAGGCCATCTGAGCACAGTGAACAGACTGTCATGTTCAAGAAACATAACCTGAGCTCTGTGACATGGTGCGTTAGCCTGCTGGAAACAGCCATCAGAAGATGGGTACACTGGGGTCATAAAGGGAAGTACATGGTCAGCGTCTCTTTAGGACCCCTCGGGCAGTCAATACTCAGATGCTTAAACGATGCTCAGTTGCAACTAAGGGGCCGAAAGTGAGACAAGAAAATATCACCAACACCATTACACCACCACCCATCAGCCTGAAGTGTTGACACAAAGCAGGATGGATACATGGTTTCATGTTGTTTACATCAAAATATAACCCTACCATCCGAAAACTGCAGAAATCAAAATGCATCAGACCAGGCAACATTTTTCAGTTTTCTATTGCCCAATTTTGGTGAGCCTGTACAAAATGTAGCCCCGGTTTCCTGTTCTTATCTGACAGGAGTGGGACCTGCTGTGTTCTTCTGCTGCTGCTGCTGCTGCTGTAGCCCATCTACTTCAAGGTTTGACATGTTGTGTGTTCAGAGATGCTCTTCTGCATATCCTGGTTGTAAGGAGTGGTTATCTGTGTTAATGTCGTCTTCCTATGAGCTTAAAGCAGTCTAGCTGTTCTCTGACCTCTAGCATCAACAAGGTATTTTCTCCCAGAGAACTACCACTCACCAGATATTTTCTCTTTTTTGGAACATTCCCTGTAAGGCCTAGAGATAGTTGTGTCAGAAAATCCCAGTAGATCAGTAGTTTCTGAAACAGTCAGACCAGCCCACCTGGCACAGACAACCATGTCACATTCAAAGTCACTTAAATCA
Organism: Etroplus canarensis; assembly: GCA_015106775.1. Classification (NCBI taxonomy): domain Eukaryota; kingdom Metazoa; phylum Chordata; class Actinopteri; order Cichliformes; family Cichlidae; genus Etroplus; species Etroplus canarensis. Next base: position 5,494 of record VUQH01068126.1, read on the forward strand.
CCTTTCTTCTCGATTCTGATGTTCGGTTCGAACTTCAGCAGATCTTGCTGACCATATCTACATGTGTAAATGTATTGAGTTACTACCATGTGCTGATCAGACATTTGCAGTAATCAGCAGCTGAATAAGTGTACCTATATAAGCTTTGGCTGTAAATGGCAGATGTTATGTGGCCCAGTCAGTTTTTTGGAATGTATGCTAAATACAGCTTGCTATCTTGAAGCCACTAAAAATACAGCAGTACAAGTATAGGCACAGCCCAAAAAACAAAATAAAGCACGAGACTGGAGCTCCACAGAAGTTATTCATGCCAAACCACTAATCACTACTGACTGTTTGGTTTTGGGATTACTGTTGAGCAGAAAGTTTCTCAATATCTTAATTCTGCCCTTAAGGCAAAGACAAAATAATTAAGCAGCAAGCACAAGGGCAACTAAAACTATTGTCCTGTAAAAAATAAATCATACATAACAAAGCTGTGTTACCAAGCCATACTAAATTTACCTCAACCCCTAGTCTCAGCAGGTACTTGACCATATCTGAATGACCGCTGGCAGCTGCAACGTGGAGTGGAGTGTAACCACGCTTGTCTTTGCACATCACATCTCCACTGTGAGACACCAGCAGCTTCACAACCTCCACATGTCCTGAAAAGAGATTCACATTTAAGTGCTTGCGCATCACAACACTTCCTAGTTACGCATATAGCTTACATACCACACATTTTGGTCAACAGCTGTCTCAATTGAACAGCATGAGGTTGTATTGATAAGCCAAACAACTGGTATACTATTATGATTGACAAAAATGGAACATTTTGAGCCCATCAAATTTCAGTTTTTAAAAGGTTCTTTTGGTGATTGCTCTCTGCAGAATTTACTTAAAACCTTTACCACCACCAACATATTATAAGTGGGAGTCTTGAGATATTTTCACATGTGTCATTGCTTGACTTTTGATATTTCCTTTTAGCTGCATCCATTTCTTTAAGAGGCTTTGCCTTTTGGATAGATATTTGCCCATGAAGAGCCAGTGCAGCAGGATATACAAGATATACAGTATGCAGTCCTCCAAAATACCAACAGCATGCAGCGACGTGAATGACATTGCCTAGGTCGAATGCTAATTGGTTAAAAAAAGACCAAGACATGAAAAAATTGACAGTGGCGTTCCCAACACAGAGTGAGGAGAGCAAAAAACATCAATGATTTTAAAAAAAGAAAAAAAAAAAAGGAAAAGCAGCATTAAATGTAGAGTGGCTACAGCTGATCTTTTTCACTGTTTTTAACACTCAGTTTCACTTCATTTCTTTGTATGTTATCAATTTGTCTTTCATCATTGCTGGCTGAAGGATCAACATCAGCAAAAACAAGAGTAGTCCACAGGCCAGTTGTTTGTGACACCCGCGAGCTATAACATGTAGATGAAGGTCTATAAAGCTGTACATAGGCTCTCCAAAGGACCAAATGTAGTATGATAAATAACTAAAATAGTTTGCCTGGTTAAATAAAGGTTACAGTGACTCATGTAATCATCTTGTGGTACAAATTGGTATTACATGAAAGCGCAGTCAGAGCATAGTTCAACTTAGGTGATATCTTTTCAATGTTTTGGACATAAAGTAATAGCAGTTGTTTCTTCACTATCTGTTGATAGTTTCAGTTAATTTTTGAAGGTTTTAAACATTTTTAAATATAGGAATTTACCATATACACTATTATAAGTGTCAAGTATATTATGAAAACAAGTCAACTGAATTTTATTATACAATGTTTATTTACAGCATCAGTCATCTCAGGTCACTTTAAATCACAAAGTAAAGACCATAAAATGTATTGATCAACAATCAAATGGTAGATCATCTAGTAACAGACTCATAAAATGGATTTTAAAGATTGTGACAGCATGTCAGCTTGGTATATTTTTGCACATACAGCAAAGTTTTGGCTTGTTAAAGAGCTACAAACTTTTCTGCTTTCAGCTTTAATACAATTTTGACTTTAGTCCACAATAAAACAAAGACAATGACACAGCACTGCTTTATCCCCCAAACCTCCCAACAGTTCTGGCCACTCTTGAGAGGAATTCAGTTGTGGTTTTCAGGAAAGTGAGACCACTCACCGAGGTATGCAGCCCAGTGGACTGGCTGCCTTTCCTTCTTGTCCTTGGCACATGCATTTGTACCTTTACGCAGGAACAAGTTCACCATCTGTAAAGATATAACAAGTTAAAACCACTTCGTCCTGCAAAACTCATCTTCACTGATAATTTCAATCTAGCTAACTAAACATTCATATACCTAGAGAAAATAAATTTACATTCAAGCCTTATTATCTGTTAAAATATACAGACTTTAACAGTCACTTTAGAAACTGTTAAAGGTCAGTAAAAAGAGACTCTGTCAACTCTCTAGTTTACCTCTCCATGGCCGCTGTGTGCTGCATGATGTAGTGGTGTCCTTCCTGACCTGTCAGTTACATCCAGGCTGCAAACATGTGGTAACAGGGCTTCAGCACAACCTGTAGCCCAGTTTGCAGCTGCCATGTGTAAGGGCGTCTGCCAGAATTTGTCCCGTGCATTGACCTCTGCTTTGTGCTTTAGCAACAACTCCACAGCCCTCTGTCAGGAAAAAAAAAATATATCAAAGAATAAGTCAAAGATCTGGGCAATCATCGACTTTTTAATATATTCCCGCGCTTTGAAAATAGGAATATACTTCATTTCTTGAGGCAGCTGCTCGGTGTAAAGGAGTCAGCAACCCCTGGTCCTTGGCGCTGACATTTGCACCTGAAAGAGAGCACAAAAGAGAAGCTGTGTTTTATTGCTTGCACAGTTTTGGTGTATTTTAATTCTTTTGTATGTGACTAATTAATTTTATTAATTAATGGAAGTATTTTCACCTTACAATGAAAGAATTTTAAAATATTTTTTCACCTGAACTAATCAGCAGGTCCATAACATGGACATCACCCATATAAGCTGCAGCATGTAGTGGTGTGCTTTGTTCTTGGTCCTGAAATTTAAAAATCAAAATACTTTATAGTCTGACTCCAAAACAATTGAATGCTTAATGTGCAACAGTGAATGACAGTCAGCAAAAACATTTGTGTATTTTATATATATTTATCCCCAAAATATTGCATGTCAGTTTAACATCACGTTATCATTTATATTATAATACTACCAGTGAGTTGACATCTTCTTTGTGGTTCAATAAAAATGTCACATCTTCAGTGTTTCGGCTAAATATAGCCTGGACCAATGGGGACTGTAAGAGAGATATGACATGTAGTACAGGTAAACCAAGCAACTGTTTGCAGATGTATAAACTATATGGATAAAAGTATTGGGACACCTCTCTTAATCATTGAATTCAGGTGTTTTATTTAGTCCCATTGCCACAGGTCTTTAAAATCAAGCACCTAGCCAAGCAATCTGCCTTTACAAAAATTTGTAAAAGAATGGGTTGTTCTAAGAAGCCTATTGAAATCGAGCTGTAGTAGGATGTACTATACAGGACACCACCATTGCAACAAACCAGTTTATGAAAGTTCTTCCCTCCTAGATATTCCACAATCTACAATAAGTGGTAATATTCCAATGTGAATGCATTTAAGAAGCACAGCAACTCAGCCACAAAGTGGCTGACCATGTAAACTTACAGAATGGGGTCCCTAATTGCTACATCAGCAAAAAAACTTTGCACCAGGATCTTCATGGCATGGATTTCCATGGTCAAGCTGCTGCATGCAAGCCTAATATCTCTAAGCACAATGCCAAGCGTCAGATGGAGTAGGGAAAAGCATGTAGCCACTGGACTTTAGAACAGTGAAAACATGTTCTTTGGAATTACAAATCATGCTTCTCTATCTGACAGTATGATGGATGAATCTGAGTTTGGTGAATGCCAGGAGAATGTTAAACGTCTGACTGCACTTTGCCAACTGCAAAGTTTGGAGTGGGAAGGAAAATGCTATGGTGTTGTTCTTCTGAGGGTGGCCTGGACCCCTTAAGTCCGGTGAAAAGAAATCTGAATGCTTCAGCTTACCAAGATATTTCAGACAGTTCTATCATTCCCACCTGTGGGAACAGTTTGGGGGAAGGCCCTTTTCTGTTCCAGCATGACATCCCTCAGTGCACAAAGCAAGGTCCATAAAAGCATGGTTGGATGTGGAAGAACTTGACTGGCCTGCACAGAGCCCTGACCTCAAACCCATCCAACACCTTTGGGATGAACTAGAACAGACTGTGAACCCTCTCATCAAACACCAGTGTCTAACCTCAACAATGTTCTTCTGGATGAATAGGCAAAAATTCCCACAGACACACTCCAAAATCTTGTAGAAAGCCTGCCCAGAGGAGGAGAAGCTGTTACAGCTGCAAATAGAGGACCAACTCTATATGAACGCCTATACATTTAGAATGTAATGTCATAAAAGCTCCTGAAGGTGGAATGTGTGAGTGGCCCAATACTTTTTTCCACATGGCACAGATCTAAACGATAAGCATTTCAATGTACCTGTCACTTATGTCACTAAAGAAAAAGCAAAGTTTTCTTTACTCTTCTGTCCACCGCAATATTTAGAGCTTCAGTAGGTAATTTTTCATGGACTAATCAAACTTAACCACCATACAAACAACAAATATATTAGAAATTTAAATTTACAATTACTACTGGAGGCTTTTGCCTGTGTTTACCAGGAATGCCGATGCACTTAACGGTAGCACGTCTGACCATTACAAAAGTGAAACACAAAACATTTAATGTTAGCGGAACTCGTCGTGCACATCTCTGACATAAAGCACATCTATCTTTGCATTAATGTGATTAATTAGTGACATTAGTGAGCCTGGTAGAAAACTTTGCTCGTCACGTCGCTAACATGACTAGCCAGCTGATTGCAATAGTAGGAAGACCCGGCAGGCTACCTAACGTTAGACATCAGCAAAAGCTGTATTTAATACCTGGTCCTTGATATTTCTTAACTCCATATCCCGATCACCCGTGAAGCTCCTTCAACGATACTTGGTGTCAACTTGACTACATGGCAATCAGTATGTAGCAGCAAGTTAGCCTAGCTCTGGCTTAGTTAGCATCTGGGATAAAGTACATATACATCGCATCTCCCAGAACATCGCGAGAAAAGTTCAAGAAACGTGATTTTCTTTTCTGTAACATCAGTGACGATAGTAATGCAAACCTTAGCTAGATGTTTGCGTGCATTTTTCTGATAACTACAGAGGAATCAAGTTGATAAGTCATATCATGAAGATATGGAAAAGAGTTGTTGAAGTTAGGTTTAGACGAGAGGTGATGATCAGCGAGCAGCAGTGTGACATCACACCGAGAGTACTACAGATGCAACGTTTGCTTTGAGAATGCTGATGGAGAAGATAGATAGAGAAGGTCAGACGGAGTTCCACTGTATCTTTGTGGGTCTACAAAAAACATATGATTGGGTGCCAAGAGAGGAACTGGAGAAACTGTATGAGGAAGTCAGGAGTTGTAGAGAAGTATTTGAGGGTGATGCAGGACATGTATGAGGACAGTGAGACAGTGGTGAGGTGTGTTCTATGGGTAACAGATGTGTTCAAGGTGAGGATGGGATTACATCAGCAATCAGTTTTGAGCAATAGTCATGAACAGATGAGGTCAGACAGGAGTCTCCGTGGACTATGATGTTCATAGATGACAACTGTGATCTGTAGTGAGAGTAGGGAGCAGGTGGAAGAGAGCCTGGAGAGGTGGAGGTATGCAATGGAGAGAAGAGGAATGAAAGTCAGTAGAAGCGGGACAGAATACATTCGTGTGAATGAGAGGGAAACAGGTGGAATGGTGAAGAAACATGAATAGAGGTAGTGAAGGTGGATGAGTTTAAATACCTGGGGTCAACCATCCAAAGGAATGGACAGAGCACAAGAGAGGTGAAGAAGAAAGTGTAGGCAGGGTGGATTGGGTGGACGGTGGCGCAGACAAAAAGACAGGAAGTGGAGTTGGAGGTGGCATTAGTTGAAGATGTTGAGATTTTCACTGGGAGTGACCAGGATGGACAGGATTAGAAATGAGTACATCAGAGGGGCAGCTCAGGTTGAAAAGTTTGGAGATAAAGGATGTTGAAGATTAAGCTACCAGGCAGGAGGAGAAGAGGAAAACCATGGAGAAAGTTCATGGATGTAGTGAAGGAAGACATGGTTTGACAGAAGAGCAGATATGTCCAGAGTCTAGCCCAGGGGCCAATTGTGGCCTGAGGTCAGATTTCATACAGCCCTTAGCGCCTGTCTTTAAAGTATTATTTATGGCCGTCTAGCACTATCAAACAGAATTAATAAAGATGTAAATTGCAATATTTTTCCCTATTCTTCACTCACTTTCAATAATTGTGTCTGTCTAATTTGTTAAGAGAGTACTGTTGTATACAAGAAGTTAAATTTAAAGAGACATTATCAGACAAAACATGTGACGGGCTTAGCCTCACAACAGCGGTTGTTCACAGACTCCCATGATTCAAATGAAAATACTACCTAAGCAAGCTATGACACGGCCATGTTAATCGCTAAACATGGCAAAACTTTTATGGAGGATGAGTTCATCAAAGACTATGTAATGAAACTGGTGGTGAATATTTGCCCCAAGAGTATGTATGTCTGTAACTTTTATGATTAAAAAAAAGTCAGCTGAGGCTGATGGCCGTTGGGCATTTTCACATTAATAAATCTGGCAATCTTTGAAAAAAGTTTGGACACCCATGCAGAAGAGAACCAGATATATCAGATGTACTGGCCAAGTAGGACAACACATACAAGGAATTTGACTCCGGTAACACTTGCTTGTGACGTTATCAAAAAACTAGACAAGTAGATATAAGTAAACATAGATCAAGGGCAAGGATGAGGTAAGGAAATTAGTAAAAAAATAACAAGAAAAACAACAACAAAAGTAATCTTCTTCTTCTTGTTATTCTTTTTCTTTTGACTGCTCCCGTTTGGGGTCGCCACAGTGAATGATCTGCCTCCATCTCACCCTATCCCTTGCATCCTCTTCTGTTATGCCAACCACCTTCATGTCCTCCTTCACTACATCCATGAACTTTCTCCATTGTTTTCCTCATTTCCTCCTGCCTGGTAGCTTAATCTTCAACATCCTTTTTCCAGTATACCCACCATCCCTCCTCTGCACATGCCCAAACCATTTCAACCTTGCCTCTCTGACTTTATCTCCAAACTGCTCAACCTGAGCTGTCCCTCTGATGTACTCATTTCTAATCCTGTCCACCCTGGTCACTCCCAGTAAAATCTTAGCATTTTCTATCGATGCCACCTCCAGCTCTACTTCCTGTCTTCTTGTCCATGCCACCATCTCCAGCCTGTACCTGCCGTCTTGTAAACCACATATAATAATGTACCTTTGACTGCTCCCTTGTATAATTGTAATTTGGCAGGTGTTTTACACCGGATGCCCTTCCTGACGCAACCCTCCATGGTGAGAGGAGCTTGTGTCCCCACCTGGAATCAAACCAGGGACCTTTCACTTGTAAGGCAAATGCGCAAACCACTACACTTCTTCTTCTTTCGGCTGCTCCCGTTAGGGGTTGCCACAGCGGATCATCTGCCTCCATCTCATCCTATCCCTTGCATCCTCTTCCCTCACGCCAACCCTCTGCATGTCCTCCTTCACTACATCCATGAATCTTCTCTGTGGTCTTCCTCTTCTCCTCCTGCCTGGCAGCTCCATCTTCAACATCCTTTGTCCAATATATCCACTATCCCTCCTCTGAACATGTCCAAACCATCTCACCCTTGCCTCTCTGACTTTGTCTCCAAGCTTCTCAACATGAGCTGTCCCTCTGATGTACTCATTTCTAATCCTGTCCATCCTGGTCACTCCCAGAGAAAATCTCAACATCTGCCACCTCCAGCTATGCTTCCTGTCTTTTTGTCAGTGCCACCGTCTCCAAACCATACATCATAGCAGGTCTCACTACAGTCTTGTAAACCTTCCCTTTTACTCTTGCTACTATCCTTCTG
>VUQH01068136.1:0-10529 GCA_015106775.1 Etroplus canarensis
TGCAGGATTGCTGGGCTCACTCTTAGAAATAGGGTGAGGAACTCAGTCATCCGGGAGGGGCTCAGAGGAGAGCCACTGCTCCTCCACATCGAAAGGAGCCAGTTGAGGTGGTTCGGGCATCTGATCAGGATGCCCCCTGGACACCTCTCACTGGAGGTGTTTCGGGCACGTCCCGTTGGGAGGAGACCCCAAGGAAGACCCAGGACACGCTGGAGAGACTATGTCTCCCAGCTGGCCTGGGAGCACCTGGGTGTCCCCCCTGAAGAGTTGGAGGAGGTAGCTGGGGAGAGGAAAGTCTGGGCTTCTCTGCTCGAACTGCTGCCCCCGCGACCCGGACCCCCGGAAAAGCGGTAGACAACGAGACGAGCAGCAAGTAGATGAAACAGCAACAAAGGAATGTGTACACAGTATAAACAGTACTGTATATACAAAGGATACATATATACCAAAACTACTAAAAAGAAAAAAATGACCACGTAAGAAAATATATTAAAATATGAATTATACAAAAGTAACTTAAGATACTAAGACATATTTAAAAAGTATACTTGTATACATAGTGTACATAGACAAATAGGCAAATTACAATTAGGAAGAGGGCAATGGAGACAAAATGTGTAAATTGCTTGGATCCATCAAGGGGAGTTACAGTACCTGAATTGTAAACTAGAGAGCAGAGTCTTCTGTGTTGGGAAGAAGTGATGTGAGGTGTAAGATTATTGCCTGGGGAGAAAAGATCTTCTGTATTGGTCCCCCTTTTAAAAGAACACCAAGGCTTTCCCAAGCCAGCTGAGATATAATCTCTCCACCGAGTTGGACATACCCAAAACACCTCACCTATGCAGGAGGCAACCAAGTCAGATGCCTGAACCGCCTCAGCTTGCTCCTTTCAATGTGGAGAAGTAGTAGCTCTACTCTGACCCTCACTCTGACTGAGCTCCTCACTCTAAAGGGAGAGCCCAGACACCCTTCAGATGAAGCTCCTTTCTGCTCTTTGTATGCATAATCTCTTTCTTTCATTCACTGCCCAGATTTTGTGACCATAAGTGAGGGTAGGAACATTAATCGAGTGGTAAATCAAGAGCTTCACTTTCGTGCTCAGCTCTCTTTTCACCATATCAGACCAATACAGCGTCTGCATTATTGCAGATGCCGCATCAATCTGTCTGTCAATGTCACATTTCCTCACTCCCTCACTGGTGAACAAGAACCAGGATGCTTAAAATCCTCCACTTTGGCAGTGGCTCATTTGCAACCCAGAGTGGGCACTTCTCCCTTTTCCAACTGAGAACCATAGCCTCAGATTTGAAGACACCTTATTCTCATCCCAGCTCCTTCACACTCGGCTGAAGTCCACTCCAGTGCAAGCTGGAGTTCGTCGTTTGATGAAGCCAGCAGAACCACATCAACTGCAAAAGGCAGAAAAAAGATCCTGACACCACCAAATCTGACAACCCTCCATGCCTTGGCTGTTCTAAGAAATTCTATCCTCAAATAGAAATTAAAAAAACAGAATCAGAGACAAAGGAAATAAAAACCGAATCATCAGTCAAATCTGAGAAAAAATGTTTTAAAAGTTGTCTGATTTTTCTGCCCAGGTTAGGTTACTGGAATTAGCGGGGGGAAGCTGCTTTCAAAAGTCACGTTAAAAAGTTGTCCAGTCTTATAAAATTTAACCTACAGAATTTTAAGCAAATTAGGTCATTTCTGACCATTGGTATGGAAAGGATGTTTTTACATCCTGAGTATTGTTTCATTACTTGGTCACTCACAGGTGAAACAATGCTTAATTCAATAGAATTACTTTTCGAAAAAGCCATTAAAAGCCAGTCTGATTTCATCACTAACATTTGGGAAAACAAAAAACTTTGGGAGATTGATAATTTTTAAAATTGAGGGATGCTTGTTTTATATACATAAAGTAATACTCTATATAAGGTAAGGACTTGCCCCACATCCTCTAAATTATGATTTTTACATCAAAAGGCTGTCCATACGACTGGTGCTAAGGTCACCACTAGAGGGGACTATGAGGTGCCTTATAGGTGCACATTGGACCGACTGCTTTTCGGTAAAGGGGAGTAAATATTAGCTTACCAATGGCAGTAAAGTAGTGCTCTACATATCCTACAATAAGGCAGGTCCCAAAGTGGATGATAGCAAATCAGGTCTGTGACCCTTTTTATCTACATTTTATGAGGTGTTGTTTATATTTGCTTTGTTTGTCTTTTTTTTTTATTGTTCCCAGTGACTACAGATGTAAATTAGCAGTTTGGCTAAAATCTGGCATGCACTGGCCCTGTTAAATGAATACATAAAATGGTATGAAAATTAAGCTTATTATACAGTGACTGGCTATGTTTCAGCACACCTGTCAATCAAAGTGGGCACATCCAATTCCTTTACGTAATAAAACAAATCATCACATGCATAATAGTTATACAGGGAGAAATTATTGTGACTATGCTTTTAATGCTGCTTAGTTGGGCATTTTAATGTAAACGTCTGCAGAGAATTAGTTCCCTTCAATCCAGGCACTGCCAATTTAGAAATGTCTTACATTGCCAAGTGACAACATCGTCTTCTTCTTCCTTCAACTGCTGCCATTAGGGGTCACCACAGTGGATCTTCTGTCTCCATCTCACCCTATTCATTGTATCCTCTTCTGTCACACCAGCTCTCTTTATGTCCTCTTTCATTGCATCCATGGACATCTGTGGTCTTCCTCTTTTCCTCCTGCCTGGTAGCGCCATCTTTATCATCCTTCCACTATCCTTCCTCTGTACATGTCCAAACCATCTCAGCCTTGCTTCTCTGACTTTATCTGCAAGCTGTTTAACCTGAGTTGTCTCTGTGATGTACTCATTTCTAATCCTGTCCATCCTGGTTGCTTCCAGCGAAAGTCTCAGTATCTTCAGCTATGCCACCTCCAGCTTTATGTCAGTGTCACCATCTGTAAACCATACATCATAACAAGTCTCACTACCATCTTGTAGACCTTTCCTTTCACTCTTGCTGTTATTCATCTGTCACAAAGCAGCCCTGGTGCTTGTCTCCACCCACTTGTGCACTGTCAGTTGCTTTGAATGGTCGACCCCAGGTACTCCTTGTACAGTACTCCTTGCATGTACAGCATTCCACCTGTCTCATTCTCATTCACATACATGCATTCTGCCTTGTTTCAGTTGACTTTCATTCCTCTTCTCTCCAGTGGATACCTACTATTCCTTCAAGAATACCCCTACTCTGAATTGCTTCCTATCTACACCATGGTAGAACAATTTGAATCCACCTCTAATGCTCCTGGCCTTGTTTCCTTTTCATTTGGTCCCTTGCACACACAATATATCTACCCTCCTTCTCGCCGTCGTATCAGCCAGCTCTCTCCCTTTACCATAGTCCCTACTCTTACCTCCACAGTCCTACCTTTCCTTCTCTCTCTCTGCCTCCTAATATGCCTTTCCTTCTCCTGTTTCTTAGTCTTTGACCATTGTTATGAATCTGCACATTTGATTTGGCAAGACATTTACGCTGGATGCCCTTCCTGATGCAATCCTCCCCATTTACCTGGGCTTGGGAATGGCACTAGCAGTGTACTGGCTTGTAGCCCTCCTGTGGCTAGATTGCCCCTTGACAAAATCTGAAGTGTAAAAATATAACAAAAGAACTGAAGATGCTGGAGTAGTGCAGGAGGATTTTTTGTTTGTTTGATCGAACTACACTAACTGTGTCACTATTTTCAGAATTTATGCTATGCTAATCTAAATTACTGCAGGCAGTGGCTTCTGATTTGCTGGAAGGACATGTGAGTAGTACTGGTCTCAGCATGAAAACACATAAAAAACACATATAAAATTCCTCCATTTTACCCTTGAATCTGTCGTGCGCATTATCTAAAAAGTGTAGGAATGTGTTCACCTCCCCACAAACTTAAAAGAGCTTATGAAACTCAGAGGATGAAAATAACCTACAAACCCGGCTTCCAAAGTTTATTTTTAATGCATCATCAAAGACATGCATTCTTTTATATCACCAGGAGCATCTCAAAAATCTCATCATAGCCATCCACTGATGATTACAATCCAAGGATTTAGAGGGCATTTGGGTGGCATAACTATGGTTCCATGATACGTAACTGCACTGTCATCCTGGCTTCCCTTCAGGGAAATGATGCTTCCTGTGATGACAGAGCAGTTGTTGTAAAGGTGGAAGTTAAGCACAGCTGAATAATTTTCTGTTTCCTGTCCATGTGGCCTTTATAACCTCTGTTCTCCAGATGTGTGTGTGTGCTTTTATATATATCTATATATATCAATTTAAATAACAAAACATACAAGTTGAAAGTAAATTGTGTAAACTACGTTACATATATCTAACAAGTTTTAGTCTAATTTGATAGAATACGCTGAAAAGCAATTGAATTCATAGCTGCTGGAGATTCAATTACATGTCCATCAGTGGGCCCCAGAGTGTTTTGGGATGCATAATGTCAGCAGCATTTACCAACAACCATGACGCCAGTGTTTCTGAAAGCGTGGCAGTGCATTAAAACACCAGCTTGAAGATAGGTTGGTGCTGAATCCTAATGCCTCCTGTGTGCTCTGAGCTTTCATTTTTTACAGGATGCACTAGGTGCTGGGCTGATAGTGGGATACTTATTATAGCCCTAGCAACAGTATCGGGATTGGTGGCTGTGGAGAGTAAGCCTGTCAGCTATTGGCTGGCGAGGAGGACCTTTCAAAGCAGAGAATTTCATCTCATGAAAGGTTCAGTGCAGCAAGCTGCAGCGAGAGGCTGCAGTCTAAGGGTGGGCGAGCCAGCAGCTTGCCACTTCATCTCATTAATCAGCGCAAGGGTCGACCCCCAGTTTGAAATACACAGATATGCATAATTACTCAGATGAACCCCAACCTTTGTTGTGTGGAAAAACACAACAGGCAGGTGACTTGAAATGCCCAAGAGATGGCAAATCTCCATTCATTGTCCATCATGAGAGGCAGGGTTTTATTTTATTGCCACGTTCCTCTGCTGTGGTCATAAAACCTGAAGAAATATTCTTTGATCTATGCCCTAATTTAGTTAATGATTATGAAAGTGGCCTTAAAAAGAGCCTCATTTAAGACATACTGCAGTAAGCTGTGTGTGCTGGCAGCATCTCTGCACTGCAGCTAATACAGACTCCATCTCATAAGTTCGGCCACAGTTAGCACATGGAACAGCGCAGGTGCATACAGTACGTGCATACTCACCCAGATATGGATGCAAGCACTCACAAATACCACACACAGCAGTTATGTGACCCACAACAGGTTACATAAGGTCAAGCTGACTTCCTGTATTAATGTGTGGGCAGAGATGTTGACTAACAAAATGAAAAGGAATGAGCTGTGGTGTTTTTGGCATGAGATTACAGACAGAAATAAAAATATAGAAAAATACCGATAAACAAATAACTTTAATGGGCAACAGATGGCAACCAAAAATTCCTCAGAGCATACAGTTTGTACTCAGTTTTCAGTTATCAACCCCCGTCTGTAATTTCTAGTAGGTCAGCTCTTTGTTAATCAAATTTGTAAGTCTTTTTTTATTTTCTGCCTTCTTAACTTCAGATCTGCATGTTTTCATGTCACAAAAACAAGCATCAAGAGCCCAAATAATGAAAACTTAAAAATAAAAACACAAACCACAGAGAAAATAAAACACAAATTAATTAAAAAGGAACACAATGTATGTATTCTTGGCAATGAGTGAAAGTCTCCTGACATGACTTTTCAAAAATATTCCAAAAAGAAAAATCAGTTTCCACTTGTTTCTACACACAAAACATGAAAATGAACTCCATTTTAATATCCATAAAATGTGTGAGCAGCTGTGCAGATTAGAATTTCATGCTTCTTCAGCACCCTCAACTTTATACTATGTTAAAAATAAATCAAAGCAGCTGTGACATACAGTGTGAGCTCATGGAGGCTGACTCATAATGGTGACATAATTGGCATACATGAACAAGGTTGTATGACTGACCTTAAGGCTTTAGGTTTCTCTCTCAAGCCATCACAACTCCTCAAACCTGCCATCTGTATGAATATATTAATACTCTGAAGAACTAGCAGCATTATGACCATAAACCCTTTCAGCAACTTTCTGTCTTCTTCTGCAGCTTATAAGTGTTTAAAGTTTGTTCTGAAGTTGTGAAGTTGCTAATCAACTATCGAATTGCCTGTGCGTTCCCTGTTACCGTTGGTGACGATTATTCATATCCATGTGCTGTACAGACAGCAGAAACATGTGAAAATGAGAAACCACCAAAGGGAAAATATTATCTTGCACACATGCTCGCAGGAAAGTAAAATACTGGCAGATGAATCCTCTTTTCCCTGTTAAAGGTCAACTTGCAGATGAGGCATCTTAAATAATACAGGCACACACACAAAAAGAAGCCAGTACTGTACTCTGGGCACAAAACAATAGTAAAACAGTTTTTCTATGCAGTGATTTTCCTTAAGAACAAATTTACTTATGAGTGACGATACAACAATACACTAGACCACCACGGAAATGGTGCATGTATAATTTAGTCATTGTTTTTTTTATTATCATAGCTATTATTTCGGTTCTTGTGCAACTGCTACATAATGACTCACATTCAAGATATTTTGTCACTCAGGAACAGCTAAAAAGTATAAAAACAAACAAACAAAAAAAAAGTATACTATCAGAAATAAAATATGGTCCATGTCTGCGAATGCATAACAGAAACATTGAGCCTGGAAACTTCACCAATATTAAAACTGGATAGCATGACAGAAAAAAGTACTTAAATACTGTTCAAAGAACAAAATATATCATAATCATACTTCAATGTGACAAACACCAGCTGATAAGATTAGGTGCTCACTGGTGGGTTTTTATCTTCCTTTTTTTTCTCTTTCATTAACAAATTAAAATACACATATTGCATGTCACTATAGCAACGCCCATTACAGGTCAATTTTTACGATCAGCATTTTGGTAGAGCAAATCAAAAACCATAACAAAATGAAATAAATTAGAAATTAACATTAGACAAAGCCTGTTTTTCTCAATCATATGAATACTTAACACCCACAGTATAAGTTAATAAAGTCAAGCTACTGTATATAAATACATCACCAGCATGCACAATATTGAATAATCGATATTATTGTTGTCATCATCTTACACTGAAGAAACAGTATAGTAGGCAAGTGCATTTAATAAAACAAACACAGAAGTAAACCACAAACTCTGAAGCTGCTTTTATTTTATATTTTTTGTCATTTTTTTGTTTTATGTTGTTAAGTCTCTGCCTTTAGTAATCTTCACCTCCAAAAGAATCGATGGTTCCAGTCCGGTGACAAAACAGGCTAAGCTTTAGATAGAACTTGGGGAAAATCGTTTTAACTAACCAATTCTCATTTATTTTCACTCCTGTGTAATTTTAACCTCTAAAATTTTGGGGGACTTGACTGGTTTAAAACTCTCTCTTTGTTTGTTTGGTAGTGTGAGTGTAACGTCAATGGCTTTCGGGGCCCTTTCCCTTATATAGACTACTACTGGAACCAATGCAAACTAGTTTTGTGAGGCATTCCCATTCTAGCATTTTCTCTCTCAAGTGACTCAAATGCATCTCTATCACGCAAAAACCTAACTAAGCAGCTTATCTTGACAGAACAAGATCAGTTCCTACGCCAGTGTGAGGCTGCCATTTCAATCCAACAACAACCACTTCAGGCTGATTGACTGACATATCAGTGGTTTTGGCAAATGTCAAAGAGAAAATCAAGAAGACGGAGGCCCCTTTCAACTGTATATATATTTCTATATATATTTAAACTAAGATTTAACCTCCACTCTCACCTCTCTTTTGATTCTTTTCTTTTAACACATGGAAAAATAAAGAACTGCTGCTGCGGTAGTATCATCGGCAAAAGCGGCTGCCAAAGTCCACCGGCCCTTCATATTTTTTTCGAAGTGCGGTTTCTTTTTAATTGTTGCCCTCCCCTCCCTCGTCATCCTGCTGGTCACTTGTCCACAGTGTCAAGTTGTCTCGGAGCAGCTGCATGATGAGAGTGGAGTCTTTGTAGGAGTCCTCGTTGAGGGTGTCGAGCTCAGCGATGGCGTCGTCAAAGGCGGTCTTGGCCAGATGACAGGCCTGCTCCGGGGCGTTCTGGATCTCGTAGTAAAACACAGAGTAGTTGAGAGCTAAGCCCAGGCGGATTGGGTGGGTGGGCTGCATGTGCTCCTTGCTGATCTCGTGAGCTTCATTGTAGGCCTTCTCCGACGACTCCACCACGGTGGCCCTCTTCTCCCCCGTGGCCACCTCAGCCAGGTACCGGTAGTAGTCGCCCTTCATCTTCAGGTAGAAGACTTTGCTCTCGTGCTGCGTGTCGCTGCAGTTCTTGATCAGGAAGTTGTCCAGGAGGTTGAGCACGTCTTGGCAAACGGCCTCCAGCTCCTTCTCAATCTTCTCCCGGTAGGCCCTCACCATCTCAATCTTTTTCTCATTGCCATCAGCCGAGGTCTTCTGCTCAATGCTGGAGATCACCCTCCAGGAGGAGCGACGGGCGCCCACTACGTTCTTGTAGGCCACAGACAAGAGGTTCCTCTCCTCATTGGACAGGGCCTCATTCAGCTCTGTTACCTGGAAGAAGGAGAACAAGAAGAAGATAGATCGTTTATTTGCCAGAACCAGACTACATGCACAAAAATCCATACAAGAATATATCATCTTAAAAACCTGACAGCAAATCAGCAATAAAATCTGGCAAAAATGCCAGAAATTTTATGGCAGCATCTTCTTATAATGCAAGGATTTTGTGCTTTGCTTTGTTGAACAGTGAATTGGATATCTTTTGGTAACTAACTGAAGGGTAAGGCAAAGTAGTTTTGGCGTCTCCCTTTTTCCCCCAAGGGGTCACCCGAGCAGTTGAATCCACATATGTGATTTGGCACAGATGCCCTTTCTCCCATTTATCTGGGCTTGGGACTGTCACTGGGAACACACTGGCTTGTGAGCCCCAAGGCTGGATGAACCGGTGACCTTTAACATGTGAGGTAAAGTGCAAACCACTACAGTATGGAGGACACCTTTTGGTAACTAACGGTATTGCGGAAAATTAGCAAATTTAAGACAAGCACTCGGCTCCAGTTTGTATAAAGACATTAAAATCCCATGAAATAACATTTAATGACTCTTTTTAATTTTACAGACTAAAAAATATTGAGATCAATCAACAGTAAAATAATAATACCACTGGCTTCAGTCCTAATCATCACGACCCAAATTTCTTTTGCATAATACAACCTGGACTAACAGTGTCGTCCACAGCAAAGAAGATGAGCGATATTTCACATGTCATGTGCAATTCCCAGTTTCCATGGCAATCCATTCATTTAGTGCACCAGTAGCTTCAGCTGCCACGTGGACAGCTAATGCTAGTTAGTGAGAAATGATATTCAAGATAGTTGGAGGCAGTGGGGGGTTGGGAAAGGAGGACCGGAGATGGCTAAAATGTTCCCACGAGCACTCGGAGGCAGCTGCACTGTAAATGAAAACCATCACTGCACAGGCGGTTCACGTGTCCCAGTGACCTTCTCTCTGACTGAAACTGACCTTTTTACCTGTCTAAAACGCCACACGGTGACATCACCCTGAGTTAGGCAGTTAAATTTAGATTTTGACAGATTCAAATGCTAGCCAGAGAGTTATATAACTCGGGGTTATTCGAACGGAAATGCAGTTTGCGCTGGAACACGGCCTACTGCAGATCGATACCTGAAGTGAAACGTGTCGTTTTGGTTTGACAAAACCTTTCCCCTTAAAAGAAGAAAGAGACACCAAAAAACTTCTCCTCGACATGCAAACATTTTTCACGAGCTGATGTCTGCTCAGGCACGGGAGCACAAATATGGCTCGCCGACGTCACAGCGAGAGGAAGGAGAGCGGGGCTCAACCCACAGGGCTGGAGTGGCTGTGACTGTGCCTGTTCAAAACTGTCACAGAAACCCAACGGTCCCGTCTGATTGCAGGTGACAAACATACGACGTTTACAGTCAAATAAGGCTGATTCCCTTTAATCTGATGACTCAACTCTTTATTTTAAAACGACAAGAAATAGGTCACTACTCTGAGGATTGCAATGGTTCCAACTGTGCCAACTAGACTGCAGTTACATTACTATATATGTGTAAAAATGAAGCAAATACCTCATTGCTGATCACATGGTTATTAAAGATGACAAGAACTGCAAAGATCTGCAGGTACAGCAATCGAGCAGTTGTTGCAATTTGATTTTTTTAGGCAAAAATTGAGTGATATCAGCTGGGCAACCAGTCACTGATCTTATAGGTAAATACCTGTTGGTTTGGGTTCTGGAAACTCTTATAAATGTTACATTTTTCATGAGGAACATGAAGGCGACAGCCTGTCATTTGTCATCGCTGGCTGCAATGGCGAGGGATTCCCTTCGATTAGAGAGTGAGAGTACACACCCCTGCAAAAAAAAAGA
>VUQH01068139.1:2807-13551 GCA_015106775.1 Etroplus canarensis
CGATGCAGAAGCAGCGTTCAAGAGTTTATTACAAGGGTGCAAACAATTTCCAGAATGTGCAAGGCTGGGGGGGGAGTGGTCCTGGGCAGAGGGGCTGGGCTGTGATCTCCGAAGCTGGTTTGAGTCTGTGAGTTTTCCACAAAGGGTTTTTCCTGGGTCCAGAGTGAGGTGTTCCTGCGAGAGAGCGGCAAAGATCAGAGTGGCAAGCAGCAAGGCAAATCCCAAAAGAGCAAAACATTGAGCATAGGTAAAGTTAGGAACTGTGAGCAGCTGGAAGGGCTTACGCATGCATAAGCAACGATCCAGTGTCAAGCACTCGCTCCTCTGTCGGTTAAAAAGCTGAAGCAGCAATCTGCTGACGAGGACCAGGTGAGAGGAGGAGGCGTGGCTAGCACGCACAGCTGAAGGAGAATCATTAGCAGCCCCAGCCCAGCCTGACAGAGGAGAGGGAGAGAGAGAAAATTAGCGGAGGAGAGATAGAGGTGGGTGGGTCCGCACCAGGGAGGACAGGGGGACCATGACAATATTTGAGATTTAAGACAACAAACTTGTAAAATTTCTCCATACATGTCTGTTGCAACCCAATTTTAAAATTTGAAAAAAAAATCTTAAATTCATCTAGAATGAACTTGGAATATGCCAACTAATTTTATCTTTATTATGTCTGGGTTTTTTCTCAGTTACTGCAGCTTTCAGGTAATGGGAGAGCCAACACTGACTGCGTCCAATATTCACTTTTGTTTTGTATTTTCTCTTCTTAATTTTTCCTTTTCTTTTTTGACTAAATACCTTCCATTTTTGATGAATACAGTCATTGTCTCCCCCATTAACACAAACAAAAACGTGATCTTAAGACATCAAGCCAGCAGTGCTGCCCTTAGATGCTAGACACTAGCAAACTGTATCTGATTACTCGGCATGCTTTAACGTTGAAGGTCATTACTCCACAATAAAGAAGTGATATCAAAGCTATTAATACAGATCAGAATGGTTTCAAAGGAAGAGCAGTACTGTGAGGATGTGGTACTCAGGGGTCCTGGCAGCCCAGTGGCTTCTTTGTATCACCCTGTTGGCCTATCTGCTGTTCTGCATCAGGAAGAAATATCAAGGTATGCATATGGTGTGGATATTTGTTCCTTTGTGTATCTGTGATAGGTCAATTAAGTCTATGTTTCAATCTGCTTTATATTTAAATGATAATATTGAACCAGTTGACACACTGCATTTGCCAGGACATTGTTTTTATGAACTTACCAGGTAGCAAATACACAAGAATGACATGGTTTGACATATTCCGTTATAGGGATGACTGTGCATATTCACAGTAATGGGGGGAAAGAAGGGGAAGGGTTCCTGTGAGGTTTATAGATAGCACCTCCTGTATCTATTTAAAGTCAGCCTCAATGAGCTGTCTGCCACAGATGACACTCAGGCTCTTACTGTTGTCATGCTGATTCTTTCTCTTTCATATTTAATCCATTTACATATGCACCAATATCAAAAACTGACATCTCACACATTAAGATTTTGTTAAACTTTTATTTCTCAGTGTTAAATATTGAGTTTCAGTTGCCTTTATTTTGACTTATTGTCATTTAATACACAGTGATATACTTAATTTAACATTAATTTAGGAGACCAAATGTAATATATTTAGTTCTGCTTCACTACTTCAATTAATTTGACTTCTCTGTCAGCGATTTAACAAACATTTTCAAACTCACTGATGCCCTCCAGACACATATACAAACAAGCTCACATGTAGATGTAATACTGTGCTGTAGCTAATCACTCATTTGATTCATAATTCCACACATGAGGAAGGGACTAACAAGATACAATGTGAGGAGACACTTAGCTGGCAGTTTTGTTGTGCAAATGTTAGGGCTAAATTTTCCTTAAAAACAAGTATAAATTGTTATATGAATTACAGTATTTGTGAGTGGTAGCATCTGACCCAGCCACAGGGGCCCACAAGCCAGTGTACTCCTAGTGCCTGTCCCAAGCCCGGATAAATGGGGAGGGTTGGGTCAGGAAGGGAATCCGGTGTAAAAACTTTGCCAAATCAAATATGCGGATTCATAACAATGATCCACTGTGGTGACCCCTAATGGGAGCAGCCGAAAGAAGAAGAAGAAGAAGTGAGTGGTAGTATCTATTTGGAATACCCAGTGGTCTAGTTGGTTTAGTACTGAACTGGACTTATTGATTTGTTGAACTGAGAGGATTTTTTTCTCATTACAAACAAAATAAAAGTATATTAATTTGTTTTTTTTCTCAGTGTTCATTCTTAAG
This sequence comes from Etroplus canarensis, assembly GCA_015106775.1. Taxonomy (NCBI): domain Eukaryota; kingdom Metazoa; phylum Chordata; class Actinopteri; order Cichliformes; family Cichlidae; genus Etroplus; species Etroplus canarensis. The sequence goes on from VUQH01068139.1 coordinate 5,103, forward strand.
TAACCAGCCTATCAACTGCAGCCTGTAGCGAAACGCAAGACAGATAAGGCCAGTGGGAGTAAACTAAACTGCAATGTACAGGTAGAGGATGTTGCAGAGGGATCACTAGTGCTTTAAATTGCAAAATGGATTGAAGAGAAAATGCTGAAGAATAATACTTGAGCAGCTCATCTTTTGTAGAGCGGATCTGTCATGTGAGTGAAATGCCATCTTGTACTCTAGAGTGAGTTATGGGTGTGTTTTTTGTAATAATAACTGATGATTCAGTTGTACATTGAAATCACATACAGCTGAGGCAGGATCACAGTTTGGGTAATGTTCTAAAACAAAAATTCTCCCTCCTCAGGTGCTGATGACTTCTCAGCAGAGGATGATGGTAAGCCAGACTGCAATTAGAGTAAACACTATCACTACATAGAGCATCTCTTGCCATACTGGATCAATTCATGCTCTGATTCAGTGATGGTGGGCATTACCAGACTGACAGTTCTCTAGCCCAATGGCCTTGGGAGGACAACATGGGGGCAAATCATATTTTGAGTAAGGGGGGTTGGTAGAACGTGTGTGTGTCTGTGTCTAAATGCGTAAGCACAACTATGTGTGCCTCGAATGTCTGCCAACAGGATATTTGGGCTGTGCACTTTTGCAACTGCTGCTACTTTCCATAACAGGCAGACTGAGTTAGAAGCTTCTTGTACTGTACACAGTACAGCAGGGTGGCAGGGATTTCAGCACTCAAGGTCTCTATCTCTCAGCCAGCTTCAGCTCCAGGACCATGGCACAAACAGCTCCCGTTGACCCCACCAAGATGGGAGTGGGTCGGGCAATTGCTGTGCTGACCTCCGGAGGTGATGCCCAGGGTAAGTGAATGGTCTCCAGGGAGCTTGTTGTGGCAAGGCAGCATTGTTGTTCTTTTGCTTCAGCAGGTGACTAAGGGGATCTGACTGTAGGAAGTCAGTGCTTAGTGACTCAACAGTGGTGATAATAAAGACTCAAAAATTAAACTGTTGTCTTTGAAACTGTCATTTGTTTTCAAAGACAAAAATACAAACTGTGCATATATAACAATGAATCTGGCATATATACCAGTGTATTAAGAATTTTTAAAACTTAGTTGGCTTGTTAATTTTTTTTCAGCTAAATCCGTAAGAATGACTTTTCCTTCTAAAGAGTTACACTAGTTATCCATTCATAGAGATGACTTATGCAAAAGGGCAGCATGAACGACTACCCCCAGACTTGCTAGAACTACAGACAGAGATAGATGCTCCCTGACCTTTAACTTGATGAGGAATATCTCCACTGTGACCTTTGGGAGGCGTGTCAGTGACCCCACACAATCCTGCAGTGTAACTATGTGAGACAGTGAGCTATCCAAAAACCCAAAGACCCTTGGAAAAATCTGCAAAATACAGCTTTTCTTCTTTCTAAAAATGCATAATCTTTATTACAATTTCATTATCACTTAGTCCAAGTTTTTTCCTCCACTCCTTCTTACTTTCTCTGTAGAACTATATCTGTTATGAGGGCTAATTTTAGAGGCATGACCTTTCTGTCATGTGTTTGTAAAGTGGTGAGATAGAGTGGGAGGGCAGTCCAACTCTTCCTTACTCTCCTCTCCTCCTTTACACTGTAAGTGGAGATGCTCTTGACACTCTTAAAGTTAATTTATCCACATCTTGTCCTTTAAAACAACCCCTTTGAAAGAGCAGGCAGTGGCTTAGTTTCCTTTCTGAAAATTTACCATTATCAACTCTCTAGTAGTGCTTGATGCTCCCAGTTTAGAGTTCAACAGCTGATGAAGCAAGTTAATGTGAGTCCAAAAAATGAACTGGCCATATAAATAAAGAGATTAGTTGTGCTATATCAATGCAGAGTATTATTAAGCAAAATGGTGTCTTTCAGTGACTAAATGGCCTACCCAAGTTAGAGTTCTAACTCATAGACATCCAAGCAAGCTTAGATGTCAAATTAAAAACAATGCAAGAGAGGGTAGGCTATCCTTTATTGATCCCCATAGGGAAACTAATTCCCTACATTTAACCCATCTCAAGGATTAAGAGCAGTGGGCAGCAAACATGCAAGAGCTGGGGGGCCAACTTCAGATGTATACCAGTGCGTTGGTCAAAAACACAATGACAGGATAATTATCCCTGTATGATTTTTTTTAGGCAGTAAGAATTTAATTTAGTTTAGTTTAGTTTAGTTCAGTTTAATTTATTGTTTATTCACAAATTATTTAAAATACAAATGCAATCCTGAGTCCGAGTAAAATAATTGTGACTTGCAGAATATAAATAAATTTCCAATCCAGAGTCCAATTTAATCCAATTTCTCTCCATACAAGTACAAGGAAGGAAAGCAAACATGCAGAAGGGCTCTGGCCCAACTTTGAACTTGGAACTCTCTTGCTGTGAGACAACAGTGCTAATCTCTATATCACTGTTTAGCCAGAGGTTCAAATTTGAAATCATAAAATGTACATACACTATACAGACAAAAGTATAGGGCCATTTATATTAATCACTGAATTCAGGTCTTTCATTCAGTATCATTGGCAGGGGTGCAATAAAACCAAGCACCTAACTGTGCGCTCTGCCTTTACAAACATTTGTAAAAGAATAAACCATTCTAAAAAGCTCACTGAATTGCTGTAATAGGATGCCACCATTGCAACAAATCAGTTTGTAAAATTACTTCCCTTTTAGATATGCCATGTTCAGCTGTAAGTGGTATTATTACAAAGCAGAAGCATTTAGGAATCACAGCAACTATGCCACAAGTTGCAGACCATATGAAGTTACAGAGCAGGGCTGCATAGTAGGCGAATGTCAGCATTGCTCTGCTGACACAATAACTGCAGCATTCCAGACCTGCTCTGGCATTAACATCAGCACAAAAACTGTGCCCTGGTAGCTTCATGGCATGTGTTTCCATGGCAGCTGTATGCAAGCCTTGCATCATCAAGCACAATTTTGGGCATCATATGGAATAATGTAAAGCACACCACTACTGGACTCTGGAGCAGAGGAAACATATTCTGTTGTCTGACAAGTCACGCCTCTCTGTCTGGTAGTCTGATGAACAAGTCTGGGTTTGGCAAATACCAGGATGACGTTACCTGCTTGACTGCACTGTGCCATAAGTAGAGTTTGGTGCAGTAGGGCTAATGCTGAGGGGTTAGCCTGGGCCCCTTAGTTCCAATGAAGGGAAATCTTAATGATTCAGCTTATCACTTTGGATAATTCTATGCAGTTTGGAGAAGGCGCTTTTCTATCCAACATGATGCTGACCCAGTGCACAAAGCAAGGTCCATAAAGGCATAGCTGGATGAATTTGGTGTGGAAGAGCTTGACTGGCCTGCGCAAAGCCTTGACCTCAACCCCACTGAATACTTTCTGGATGAACTAGAACAGAAATTGCAAACCAGGCCCTCTCGTCCAACATCAGTGTCTGACCTCACTAATACTCATCTGTATGAATGGGCAAAAATTTCCACAGACACACTCCAAAACCTTGCAGAAAGCCTCCCCAGAAAAGTGGAAGGTGTTATAGCTGGAAATAGGGTACCAAATCTGTATTAATGTTAATGGGCTTAGAATGGGATGTCATAAAATTTCCTGTAGATGTATTGTGTAGGTGACCTAATACACATATACATAAACATATAATGTATGATGAATAAAAATACATAAAAATGTAACCCAAACCCCAAAGTGTTGTCACAAGGTTCCCATATATTTATAAAAACTAATGTGCACACACCTGTGTTAATCCTTTAGGTATGAACGCAGCTGTGAGGGCCACAGTTCGAGTGGGACTTTACACTGGAGCCAAGGTCTTTTTTGTACATGAGGTAAATACTGCTTTTAACTTCATTTCTTTGGATTGCTCTGAGTGGTATCTTCAGTATTTGCCTGCTATGTGTGCAACAAACCAAAACCCCAAAGCTATTCAATTAACAATATTATAAGTTCCATTGCATGCTTGTAATTTGCTTTATAAATTATTAATAATTTTATTTAGCCATAGAATTTGCTTTGATTAGCTAATAGTTTCAGCACTATTCCATTCCCCAATACTCTGCCACAATAAACAAAACAATTGCTGGAGTGAAATCGTTTTGTGCTAAGTATAAAGTGAAAATATGCCATTAAGCCCAAAGCTTCATCCCAACTATGACCCCTTTTCATGAGGTGATATTGTTCTTGTTTTTTATTTTTTTGACAGGGTTACCAGGGTCTAGTGGATGGAGGAGACAATATCCGCCCTGCTACGTGGGAGAGTGTGTCAATGATGCTGCAGTTGGTGAGAGCAAACACAAGGATGCAAAATGGCTGTTTTAACTTGTAAAAAATGGGTAATAGTATAACTTTTTGCTACACCGCAGAACCATTGATCAAATGTTTAGTTAAATGCCAAAGTTCATAAACTGCAAGAATTAATGGACATTAATGGATGTTAGTACGTTGGTTTCACACAGTTGTGCCCAGTCTCTTTATTTGCCTCTTTGTGATTCTTGTTTGGCTCTGAAACCTTTCCTAATTGCCTGATATCAGGGTGGGACAGTGATTGGTAGTGCCCGCTGTCAGGATTTTCGAACCAAGGAGGGTCGCGCAAAGGCTGCCTGTAACTTGGTCAAGCTTGGCATCACCAACCTGTGTGTGATTGGAGGTGATGGCAGTCTGACGGGTGCCAACCAGTTCAGAACAGAGTGGAGCGAATTGCTTGCAGACCTGGTTAAAGCTGGTGAGAAGCCCAAAATTTAATGTCTGAAGCAGCCAATAAACATATTAAATTTTTATGAAACAACCATCCATTTTTGGGTTGTGGGGGGGCTGGAGGTTAACCCAACTGTCATGGATTGGTCACCAGTCAATCACAGGGCTAATTATGGTATATGCTGTGGTGCATTTTACTGCAATTAGCATGTTGGTGAAGTGGTATAGCTGAGAGTGGTGTCATTCTGTGCTCAGGTAAGATCACGCCAAATGAGGCCAAGGCCTCCTCCCACCTCAATATTGTTGGCATGGTGGGCTCGATTGACAATGATTTCTGTGGAACTGACATGACCATCGGCACTGACTCTGCCCTGCATCGCATCATAGAGATAGTGGATGCCATCACCACCACTGCACAGAGGTATATTTGTCAGCATTTATAAATTTGAAGTATGGACAGAGAGAACAAGTAATTTTATAACTTCTGACCAATAATGTGCCATTCTGCAGTCACCAGAGGACCTTCATCCTGGAGGTAATGGGCAGGCACTGTGGGTACGTACAGCTTGTGTGAGTGTTTTGTGCACTTCACTGTAAGAGGTGTTTTAGCAGTCACAAAGCTTTAGTTACAGTATTATGTGGAGTCACAGGAGATGCAACTGAAAAAAATAGATTAAAAGTGGAAGAATGAAAAGTGTGCAAAACCTTGAGGGGAGCAATAAGTTGTTGAGATTACATCAAATTCTTGTCATCGTCTCTAAAATAATTTTTCTACTTTTTTACTTATTTTAATACTGTATTAAGTGTATTGCTAGTTAATGTTACAGTATTTCACTGTTTTTTTATCCTGCTAGGAATGGTTTTTATAGCAACAATCAAATTTAAGAAATGCACTATTAGCATCAGATTTTCATTTTAAAGTTCTGGAAACAACACTTACTCGACTATAACTTTTTTTTTTTTACAGCTACCTTGCTTTGGTGACAGCTCTGGCCTGTGGCGCTGACTGGGTGTTCATTCCCGAGATGCCCCCAGATGAGGGATGGGAGGAGCATCTGTGCAGAAGACTGACAGATGTGAATTTCTAGCTCTGCATGCTGACATTCATGACCAGTTCATTCATGTAGTGAAAAGTACATTTTGATCTTAAAGGTTTACTCTGTCCCTTTTAGCAAAGAAGTCGTGGCTCGCGTTTGAATATCATCATTGTTGCAGAGGGAGCAATGGACCGCCATGGTAAACCTATCACCTGTGAACAAGTCAAACAGGTAAGGAATGGCAGTATTCCAATGTACAACCCCAATTCCAAAAAGGTTGGGACGCTGCGTAAAGCATAGATTAAAAAAATAAAGCAATTATTTGAAAATCTCATATACCAATATTTTATCCATAAAAGAACATAAAAACATATCAAATGTTGAAAGGGACTCATTTTACTACTACTACTTCTCAGAGAAATACTAGCTCAGTTTGGATATGATGGCAGAAACAGCTCAAAAAAGTTGGGACAGGTGCAACAAAAGGCTGGAAAATAAGTGGTACAAAAAAGAAAAAGCTAGAGGAACATGTTGCGACTAATAAATTTAAATTGGCAACAGGCCAGTAAACTGCTTCTACAAATTGTGGAACAATGTCAGAATAATGTTGTTCAACATAAAATTGCAAAGACTTTTAATATGTCATCCTCTACAGTACATAAAATCATCAAAAGATTCTGAAAATCTGGAGAAATCTCTGTATGCAAGGGACAAAAAACCAAAATTGGATGCAGCACTGCATTGCAAACAGGCATGATTCTATCATTGAAGTCACTGCATGGGCTCAGGAATACTTCCAGAAATCTCCATCTCTGAACACAGTTGGTCGTGCCATCCACAAATGCAGGTTAAAGCTCTATCATGCAAAGAAGAAATCATATGTGAGCATGAGCCACAAATGCCATTGTCTTCTCTGGCCAAAACTCATTTAAAATGGACGGAAACAAAGTGAAAAACTGTTCTGTAGTCAGATGAATCAAAATTTAAAATTCTTTCTGGAAATCATGTACACCACATCGTCTGGACCAAAGAGGAGAGGGGCCATCTGGCTTCTTATCAGTACTCAGTTCATGTTATGTGATATGTTTTTATGTTCTTATTAGTTTATACGATTTGCATATCATTGCTTTGTGCTTTTTATTTATATTTTACACTGCCTCCCAATCTTATTGAAACCGGGACTCAATCACATTAGGCTCAACTCAGCTTAGGAAGACTGCTCATAAATTATCTGTCTGTACAGCTGGTATCAAAGAAGCTAGGATTTGACACCCGCACCACCATCTTGGGCCACGTACAGAGAGGAGGAACCCCCTCTGCTTTTGATAGAATATTGGTAATATTTAAGTATGATTTTAACAATGAATCACCAGTTGATCTTTTTTCATAATAAATTTAACAGTTTGAAAAAACATAAGTCTAGATGCATTTCTGCGTGCTTCTCCTGCCCTTTAATTTTTATGCTTCAGGCAAGCAGAATGGGTGTAGAATCAGTTATGGCTCTACTAGAGGCCACTCCAGAAACTCCTGCTTGTGTGGTCAGCTTGTCTGGAAACATGGCTGTCAGACTTCCTCTTATGGAATGCGTGCAAGTGGTGAGTCAAATCCTAACCACACAAACACAAATCCCACTTTAACACATAGGTTTTTTTTCTATGTATCTATAAAACTATTGTGTGAACATAAGGGTGTGAGATTTGCTGAAGTCTCCAAAGTCTATAGGTAAGTTATAATTGGCTCTGTGCTTGATACTTTGTAATATTTAAATAATATTTTTTTCATTTTGATCTTTTTCTTTTCACTTTCTTCCGTATCAGACTAAAGATGTCACAGTAGCAATGGCTGAGGGGCGGTATGATGATGCAGTGACGCTCAGGGGAAAGTGAGGCATGCACGTTTGTGTTGCTGATGAGAAATGTTCATGTGCTGCAATGAGATTTAAATGTCTGTATATTTTTTCCAATATCTGACAACAGGAGCTTTGAGAACAACTGGAACACTTACAAAATGCTGGCTCACGTGCACCCCCCAGATACAAAGGTCTGGAACTGCATTTCTACTATCCTGCTGCAAATTAATTGCCTCTCAGTCAATAAGCCTCAGTGAAAAATATATTTTGTCTGACAAAATGTCTCTGTGAACATTTGTTTTATTTATCAGAGTAATATCAACATCGCCATCCTGAATGTGGGAGCACCATGTGCTGGAATGAATGCTGCAGTCCGTTCAGCTGTCAGGACCGGGCTCCTCCAGGGCCACCAGATGCTAGCAGTACATGATGGCTTTGATGGCTTGGCCCATGGAATGGTATATACACAAACAAATCCAAGCTCAGGAGCTTTTACTGTTTGGAAAATTATACAGCTTTACAAGAACACGTGCTCTCTGTACTTGCATAGATTGAGCCTCTTGGTTGGTCTGGAGTGGCAGGGTGGACTGGAAAGGGGGGCTCCATACTGGGCACAAAGAGGTGAGCCATTTCAGACCACTTGTTGGAAATTACAGTAATGAGTGAGCATGTTTCTTTTTGTTGCCAATATGTTTATTGTCTTTTTCAAAATTTTTTCACAAACACATAACATACACACATTACACACACAAACTGCATACCCTCGCATCATTTTTCAGTTCGAATAAACGTAATGAAATTGGATTAATTAACAAATTAAGAAGAAAAATAATTTTAAAAAA
>VUQH01068140.1:10834-25494 GCA_015106775.1 Etroplus canarensis
TTTTTTTAAATTTAAAATACAAAAAAAAAAAAAAACAGTATTCAAAAGAAGCATATGCGAACATGCTATTGCAATGGCAGCATTGTTTAGAAAAATTGAAACAAGCACAGAAAGCGCACTGAGTGGGGAGATGGAGCTTGTTTGCAATTTGCTTGCATTCTAATAACTCTTTTATGCAAAGCTTTACTGAAGCACTGTGTGTGGTCCACTTCGGTCCGATCTGCTGAGCGGATGGCCACAGTGGCCGCGTTGTTGTCTTTTTGACTTCATTTTTCAACATTGGCCAGTGTTGCTTATAATAAAACCAGATTATGAAAACATTTTGGAGTCCTGACATGCACTGACAAATTCAAACATCAACAAGGAGATATGACAAAAAGGGCACCCAAAGCACTCTGCCAATGTTCATGTAAACAGCATTAGTAAATTAATTGAAGGTTATTGTGACACTTTTTGTCTATATTTCATCATTCTATTTTCAGGTTTGCTCTGTAAACAGCTGGAATTCCAGGGAGTGAACTAAGGTGGGGGTTTTCAGGTTATTCAAGTCTCTTCATGTTCCTGCAAAGTACATCAGCAGCTGCAGATAACTATTCTTTTACTAGGTTAACATTTCAGGATTGCGTACAAATGATTTCATGATTTCAGATTTCAGGAATAACTGAATTAAAAGTGATTAAGTTTGTTTTTAAATCCACCTGTTAAAAACTGCATCACAACTACAAGCCACACAGAAATAGCTTGGGCATCCCGCGTATGGTGCAGGTCGGGCCTCTAACCTACCCATGATTGCCTCCCCATAGAAATATCACACTGTTGTGGGTGCTAATCATGTTGAGTGGTTTAGTCTTTGATAAACACAGCGTAAAAATTGGACCACACTAACAATCTGGTAATTCAGTAGCGGTCGGCGGACACTGCTATTCCATTTCAGGGTAGATTATGAATGCATGTGCAAAGCCGTTGCCCTCTTAATGATGGCCCTGTGATATTACAGCTGCTCACAATTAGCCAGGAACCCCCCCCCCGGCGGCCAGAGCTCCCCTATGTAAATAAACGGTGGGACGAGGGAGGCTGAGCACAGTAAGCGCTGAAACAACATGGCTGATTTGGACATCTGGTGTGGTAACAGAAATGTCTCTTCCACACTTTGACGTAATGAATAGGGATCAGAGTCCTGGTTTAAAAACGACTTGTATGGATGATGGAGACGCGGCGTGCTTCATACATCACTGGTTATTCTCACGAAGAGGGTGTGGAGGGGAGGGTAGAAAGAGGTACAGAAAGCTGTTTTATTGCTTGTTAGAGGAGTAAAAATAAAAGAAACATAACCTAATAAAGAAAAAAAAAACCATGGCAAAAGAAACAAATGTAATAGACAAAGTCCTAGTATGACGAAAGCCATGGCATTTGGTAGAAAACCCATTTTTAAGATAAAATAACTTTTAAAAACTTGAACATGAGTACGCCTTCAAAAAGTCACTTTAGTGATTGGCAAGTTTTTGAAACAACGATCAAGGGTCACTCTAGCAATTCCTAGATGGCTGGAAATGAGTGAACAAAACCTGGTCCAGCAAACTCAAACATATTGGGATTCAACCCTCAGTCTGGGTCAGTCTCCAGTCCTGCACTTTCCAGAGTTCAGTTTGATTGCATCTTTTAGTAGACTGTATTCACACCATATGAACGCCACAATTTCACGTGAGTCATGTTGATTAGCTAAAAGCAGCTACACGATCAGATTTTGAAATTTGTTTCACATTTAAAGGAACTCCAAATATGTGATCAGAAAACTGATGCGGATGTAACCACCTTAAATTATTTCAAATGCTGACGAGGTTTTGTTCTTTTCCACAGAACCTCACTGATAATACAGTTATTATCGAAAATATGACGTTCCAAGTCCAGTCCACGTTAGCCTCTCAGACTCGACAAAGCAAGGTCTTGGAGTGCTACAGAAGGGGTTATGTCACTGGCGCTTCTTGTAACAAGTAAGCTGATCTCCGTGTCTAAAATCAGTAGAGTGCATCTTTGAGCAACTAAGAGAGTTACTAAGACACCAGAATGTTGGTCAGTGTTCAGCATGGAAGTGGATATGTAATGTAATGTAGTGGTGTTCATTAGGTCTGAGGAGTGTTCTTCCACATGGTAATGGTCATGTAATGACAGAGAAGTACAAGTCCATTCTACAGGACCAAAAGCACCCTAGGGTGCCACCAGCGTGCCCTCATGATTATACATGCCTTCGTGGATTAAAATGCAAATAAGTAGGGAGTAATAAATGAATTTACCTATGTGCAGAACTGATCTCAAGCATTTGGCACATTTGGTTTTCAAAAAACTTACTTTAATATGGACATAAATATTTGCTACAACACATCAAGTCTGTTTATTTGTATCTTGTATCTTCCTGATTAGTTTCCGCTTTCTTAGCTGACCCCAGCCTGGGTCAGTGGAGCCGGAGCTGTTAGCCGGAGCCTCTCGCCTTCAGTCTGGTGATCAGTAATCAATCTGCTTTGATACATAGTTTTGTAACCTTGACTTTCAAGATAAAGTTGCACCTATCCATTGGAAAGGTCAGGAGCAGATGTTAATTAACCAAGAGGGAAATGAACTAATGGAGGTTTTCGAGTGGCATTTAACGAGACACCTAATCCCTTGGAAAGAACGGGGACAGTATCACATTTTTTATTCTGTGTACAGCTCTCATGCACAGTGATGGCAGACGCAGGTGTTGAACACTGGTAGTCTTAACTTTGCACGCAAGACAGTAACACCTCGGGGTTATTATATTAGCACTGTCCTGGGTTTAATTATTCATAAATTAAGAGTCTATTTTTTTTCTTAAACACTAGCAACCTGCTATCAACAGCAACCTGCTGTGTCCTTCGATCAGTTTTACTGTCTGACAGAAAGGTAGGGTATGAGCACTGGTGAGCACTGGTTAGTTTTAAATGAGACCTGTCAGTTTTGCTATGTTGTCTATCTATGGTAACCTGACACTCTTGGAAAGTAGAACACAATGTGTTAACACATCTTCCGACTAAATGATCATTTTGATAATTTGTTCCTATGTGAAATGAAACACTTCCAACCATGTATTCATAAAATGATGTGTAGGACTGGTTCCATATTAAAATGCAAGGAAGTTTGTGTAAAGAATTAGGTGGAGTGGAGGAGTCACAAGTCCACCCTGCTTTTACCTAGAAGACTGCATTTTGACTTTCCTGTCTTTCAAGTGTTTTTTCCACCCTTTTACCTTCAAAATCACAAAGTGATTTTTGAAGTACGCTAATCAGTCAATTTGTTTGTCAATCCATCTGTCTGTATGTGTGTGCTCTGTCACAATTTTTGACATATCCTGAATTTTTTTTCGATATATATATATATATCTATCTATAGATAGATAGATAGATAGATAGAATTTCCCCTATAGGGATCAATAAAGTGTCTATGGCCTCTTGATTTGATTTTGGTGAAAATTGTGTTAAAAGTCTAGGTCAGGAAGAATTGTTGCAGTTTGAAATACAACAGTGGCTCAGTGTGACGGTGAATGGTTGGAAACCAGAGGGCTACTGATGTGGCACTGGTTCAATACTTGCCTATGGAGGCTGGAGCTGCCCCCCCACCACCACTCAGAGCATGCTGAGGTGCCCCTGAGCAAGGCACTGAACCCCCACTGTTCTTCTTGGCGCCTGTAATGGGCTGCCTTGTTCTCTCTCACCTCTGTGTGGAGAGTGTGTATCTTTAACATTGGGCAAATTTAAAAATAAAATAATCCTATATATAAATATCAATCAATTCACATAAAATTTTGTGTTTTGATAATAGGCTGGCAATACCTATTGACTAAACAGGTTTTGGATCTGATCCTGAATGTAGAGTGTGGATTTTTTTCATTAACATGGGAAATCCAATTTCCATTCAGTGTAAGTCATCAGAGTAAGGTAATGACACAAATGTACAGAGTTGTATTGTGCAATTTGGGTTCATGCAGTTATGCAAAGTACACCAACATATATTGTATATATATAGAATACTTAATATATTTATAAATAAATGTACATTTTCATTTTTATAATAGGTAGATCATTTTGACTTGGTCATTTTATAAGTAGCTCGCAAGCTGAAAAAGTGTGGGCACCCCTGCCATAGATCATAGCAGACCTCCCAACTGTCTTGTAAAACTTCCCTCTCACGCTTACTGATATCCTCCTGTCACAAAGCACCCCTGAAACTCATCTCCACCCTGCCTGCACTCTCCTCTTCACCTCTCTTGTGCTCTGTCCATTGTTTTGGATGGTTGAGCGCAAGTATTTAAACTCATCCACCTTCACTACCTCTGCTCGTTGCATCTTCACCATTCCACCTGCCGCCCTCTCTTTTATCCACATGTACTCTGTCTTGCTTCTACTGACTTTTATTCCTCTTCTCTCCACTGCATACCTCCACCTCTCCAGCCTCTCTTCCACTTCCTCCCTACTCTCACTACAGATCACAAAGTCGCTTGCAAACAACATAGTCCACAGAGACTCCTGCCTGACCTCATCTGTCAACCTGTCCATCACCATTGCAAACAAGAAGGGGCTCAGAGCTGATCCCTGATGTGATCCCACCCCCACCTTGAACCCATCTGTCACTCCTACCGCACACCTCACCCCTGTCTCACTGTCCTCATGCATGTCCGGCACCACCTTCACATACTTCTCTGCTACTCCTGACTCCTCATACACTTCCACAGTTCCTTGCTTTGCACCCTATCATATGCTTTTTCAAGATCCACAAAGACATAATGCAACTCCTTCTGACCTTCTCTATACTTCTCCATCAACACTCTCAAAGCAAGCACTGCATTTGGCATGAAGCCATACTATATTATATCACTCATCTTGAGTGTTGGAATTGGGATAAAACAATTAAACCAAAGCTAAATTTTGTTCTAAAATATTATTTCTTTTTTTCCTCTCATCCTGTGTAAATCTTCTTGAATTGACTTCAGTAACTTTTAGCTCAATGAACTACTTTGTCACAAGTCCAACAAATATATACAAAACGTTCAAGTTCATCTTTATGAATATTGAAAGTTTTTCCGGTTGGTAAAGGAAGCACTGTAGAACTAAGAACAAACATACAACCTCCACACAAATAGCAGAGCCAATCCACATCCTGTTACCTATTCAGAATATTGTCAGCATTCTTTATATTTTACATGCACCCCCACTGACTTCAAACAGCAACTGCCACTGCGTGTGGTTTTGGTCACATGTCTGCATAAGTGTCCATGATTGTGGCTGTATTGGGCTTTGATATGTGTTTGTATATGTGAGCGTTTACCCAAAGAATAAAGTTTACACACTGCGTGCACAGGCTTTGAGAGCTAACGTGGCATGCAGGGCAAATGTCCTCAACAGGAAGCTGGCAATTTACAACAGCAAATTCTCTCATTGCATCATGCTGATCCAAGCTTTACCTGCAGTTTCTTTTTCTGTCTATCAGCTTCAAAATGAGGGTTCCATTTTGTGGTTTTATCCTGCCACACAGGGAACGCACTCCCTCGCCACTGTGTCTCTAATGTGTCTTTGCTTTTGCATTCTTCCGCCTTTATCTTGGCCTTTTCTACCCTCTTCTTGCAACCCCTCACCCCTGTGGCTATACATGTATGACCCTTGTATCACCATCTGGTCCACATTGGGGACTGCCACTGTCATCTGCTGATAATTACTGTCACCTGCACATTGCACAGGGCGATAAACACTTGGCGTTACCAGTGGAGTGTTGCAGCACCGCAACGCTTGTTTAGGCCTCCCCAGAACTGGTGGGAGAAAGAGCTGGCGAGAAAAAGACAAGGCAACATGTCACAAATCTCCAACAAGAGCAGCTGAAAGTACATCTGTTTGTTTGTAAGCGTACTCATATAGTATACAGGCCAAGCACACCTAATAATATATATACATTTTTACTATTTATATTGCCACTTTATCTGCTTGTTATGACTGCCTTGATTCTTAGGTCAAGGCACTGAGGGTTTCTTATTTTCATGTTTATGCATCTAAAACACTGACCTTTGCTTGTACAGGAAATCCATTTGTGCTGATATACAGTATCTCAATGATAAATACTTCCTTTCAAATATTTATAATAGGATCAGGAAACCACAAGATAATAGTTTAAATTAAAACCATCAAATGAAAGAGGCTTGTTAGACAACATCCAATTTTTAAAGTTCAGTATACTTTGTTCACACACTGCGGTGGGTTACAGAAAAAAAGAGCCCCCTGGAGTCAAGAGTTGCAATCATAATGATTTAATGATGGGCTTATCCCCGTTTGCAATACAGTGTAAATCCTCCCAGCCAGAGAATATAACTATGTCCCCTCTAGAGGTTTATCCTCCGGTGCTTCACTCACTAAATCAGATGGTGACACTGACAATTATTTTGACCCATGTGAGGAAGTTAAGCACTCAACCAGTAAAAACACAAAGCTTCAGAAGTTTGGAAACAAAGCATTTATGCTCAGGTTTAGGTATATAAAGGTATATAAAGATGCTCTTTGTTCTTATATACTTCTGTTATTGTTTACAACACGTTGTCATTTTGTAATATTGCAAGGTATAAGTGTTATGAGCGCTAGTTTTAAAATTAAATTGAATGTATGTCTCCCATCACCTCTCAATTTCATCAATGTCATTTAGCTATAATAAAGATGTTATTGCCTCAAGTGAAGTGAAGAGAACACATAGTGGTTCATTTCTATTTTTTTAATAATATATGTGTATTATGCAGGGCTGTCAACACACACGTCTGTTTTTTGTAGAACAGCAACATGAATGTTTATTCTTTTTTTCATAACATTAAAATGAAACTTTAATTATTCTCACTTTTTTGTGTGTTGTATTATGTCACAACCACCTTCCTTTCTTTCTTTCCACCCAGAGCTTCAGATCTTGTGTAAGAGCTGAAGCCTTGGGGTGGGGATTTCTCGTGACCACACTTGACTAACATTTGAAATCTCTTTGAAGAGCTATGTTGCACATATAGCAAACAAACCCTGATACATTTTTTGAAAAAGATTTTCAAGAAGCCTAGTCTGCACGGATATTTATTGCTTATAACATTTTTTCTCGTAAAATGCTTGTTTGCCTGACATTAGCGCTGACAGTCACACTTAGGTTACTTATTGGCAGTGGTGGAATATAACTAAGCATATTCAAAAAAGTACTGCACATTATTTCCATGCCAGATTATACTTTATGATAGATACTGTGCTTTTTATGCCACTACTTAAACTGCTTCGTGATCGTCACTTTTTAAATGGTAGAATTTAATTTGTAAGAAGTGTTATGCTGATGCTATTTGCCCCATATTCCATACTTTCCTCAGGTAACACATGTACCGCAGCATTTTTATTCTCCAAAGGGTGTTCTTACAGAGTGGTGTTAACACTTATGTAACGTCCAGTGATCTTATTTTTCCTTAGCAATATTTCAACATGTGTCGAGTTTGTTTTGTATAATAAAACAAGAAGGAACTAGACTGCATTACTTGCTTCATCTCTGGGTTCATTTGTAGCGACGTCAAACATCAGGACTGTTAAATGTAACTACAGCAGGTTGTCCTCTAACCTAAGCTGTAACCTCTGCCTAAAAGTACTTTCCTATGATGTCATTCTTTTGTGTTTGTCTCATTTTATGCCCTTGTGCTATAATGCACTGTCATATTTTCTTACTGCTCTTGAACACTATATCTATAGGAGCGCAGTTTGAACAGTCCACTGGTATAAGACTGATGCCCTTTTCTTTACAGTTGAATAGCAGTGAGAAAATGTCTCTGATTGGAGTTGCTAAACTGTCCCTAGTGGCCTGAGAGCAGCTGATAATTGTGAGCGGGATAGATGTGTATATCAAATAGTTTACAAAATGAAGCCAGCTGTGTTTCCCCTGCATACTGTGGCTTCCTGACATGCACCATTAAACCTTATTAGCTACTTCCTTTAACTGAGATCCTCCTCAGCCTATCTTCTACCCCTCATATTAACGTTTTTCTGTTCCTTCAACTGGAAATTATTTGCTTTATTGTAGAGTGTCAACCTCTCGCTGTAGTTTTCTGATGCGACATAATTGGCACTTTAGAATATAATCATGGATGAGAGCTGTGTGATTGTGGTCTTTTATACACAAATTTCAGCAGATTGTTGATCATTTTGTTCTGCCTTTGCCCCCTTGGTCTCACTGTGGATGAGACTCATCTCTGATCCCTCTGTCAGTCTGGATATCTTCTCCCAAAGGTCCTCTCTTCAACACGCTGCTTACAAGTCATTAGCTTTGAAATGACTCATAAAGAATCAATTGAAAATGATCACAATAGGAAATGAATATCAGAGGGGATGCTACATGGCTCATGAACAGATGTTGTTGCACACCCTGAATGTCAGACACATTATTGCTTTATGCTGACATTACCAGCACAGCCAAATGGGAGAGATAATTGCGCCGATGTTTAGATATGACAATAATTTCTTGGACTACAAGAGGAGCACAAGATGCTGAAAATATAGGAACTGAAAAAAACTCCAAATGCATGGACAGGTTCGCTGCGGAGCTGCTGATCTGAGGATAGATTCCCTAGTCATAAATCAGGACATGCAGAAAAGTGGATGACATAATATTTGCTGGGGGTTACAGTATGAAACACAGCAATGAAAATGATCTATTGCCGGAGGTTGAGAATGTTGATGTAACCCAAAGTTGTTGAAGTAATTACTTCTTGTACCTGGGTGGTCCCGAGGGAACTAGAGTGCATGATATGTTCGTGTGCGTATATGTGTATGCATTGCTGGGTTGTCTGCCTTTTGCAAGTGAAAGCTGACTGCATGGACAAACACAGCAACACCAAAAAACAGCACAGTCGTGATAATTGATAATATAAAATTAGAGCTGTTAACCCCTGCAGCATTGCATGGATTGATGGAAGTCTCTTACAATGGGGCCTTATGCAGGGCAGGAAGTTACCCTGATAAATGTGGGAACGTGGGATTTTCAGAAAAGTAACAACACACCACCTGATTAGTGATTAGGCTATCACAGGAATATTTTACAACACGGATACAGCCAAATAGATGGACAATTAACCCAACATTAAGGGAAATTAAACGCAGTTTGATAGGGTCAAAAACTATTTCAAAAACTCTGTCTTTATCAGCCTAAATATTTTTATTGTATTGATATGCACCTTTCACACAGTCATGTAAGCACTTTTGTGTGTGGTTGTTTTGTTCTACTATTTCAATATTACTTTGTTTACTAATCAGTTCAATCAGAATCTGAATCAGAATCAGAATATTTTATTAATCCCAGGGGGAAAATGCCTGAATTACAGACACTCTGTTAAGTATATATAAATATAAATATGAAAGACAGAAAAATACAGATAAGAGGATAAAATATAAGAGAGAACCCCATAGGCAGAGAGTCCAGAGTGTAGGTGGTATGAGGTTGAACAGTAATATTTACACTATGTACACATTATGGCAGTAGGGAAAAGTCCATTTATCATGGGGAGGAGCTGTAAAGCTTTATAGCCACAGGTAGGAGTGGCTGAATCCTAGATTCCGAATAGTATTGTTACTACAATTACACAGTTAGATATAAATGGATGAAATATAGAAATTAATGGATGAGAATGTGAATATGGGAGTGGATATGAATAAATATCATACAAAGTTTATGGATAAATATATATGTTATAAAATAAATATAGTGAATATAAATCTGGGGCAGAAAATGAAGTTAAAATATACCTGGGGAAGAAAAAGAAGAAGATTAAATATATTATCAAGGGTACCTCTTGGAAGCATTTTTATTATTGTTGTTGTTATGTCATTATTGTTCTTTTCACTAAACCAGTTTTTACCACCTAAACTGCCTTCTCTCCTCTCAGCAGCTTTGCATTTTTGGAAAGAAGCCCGATGACGTCACAGCAAGGAAACAGGAAGAGGTATCTGTTAATATTAATTTCATTTGCATATGACAAAAATTAAACTTCTGTCAGCGTTCTCTGTAGTGAATTATTCTGCAGCAGAAAGTACATCTACATCAATGTGGAACTTGACTATATCTAGGGTTAGAAACACATATTCCTTCCCTCTTTGTCTTAGAGGAGCCTCACATGTCCTTGAAGCTTTGCAAAGTGTGATTTGTAAATGAGATAGGCGAGTATTACAGACCCTTGGTATTTCTCTTGGCGCCCTGCGATCAATTAAAGCACGACAATAATAAATGTATACATTTAGAGGGATTTCGCTGCAGTGACAAATGATTTTACCCTTGAGCTATTGACATTGTCTGGGAATAAGCTGTCTCTGTCCCTGTTGTGTATTCTATCTGAGGGTCCCTTCCTCTGCTTGGGGAGTCTGAGGACATGGCAGACACATATTCATCATTAACATGTGAGCCTGGATGCACACAGGCACACACGCACACGTACACACTTTCCCATGCATGCAAGAATCCCCTGCTTAACGGGTGTAAAGTGTCAGCCTCATTGTATACCTCTTGACTAACAGGTCAAAAGAAAAGTTAGATTTAATCATTGTTCTTACTTATAATGGGATCTAGAAGGGAACATCTGTGTGGTGCAGTTGCTCACTGATACAATCTTCAGATCAAGGTAATTGGATCCCCTGTAGTCAAATGAATGATGATTGTGAGCACTCTTATTAAGTGGGATGAGACAATTGAATACTCCATGTGGTAACATGCTCTTTGTTGTGCAGGTGACATTTTCTTTGCTAAGTAATTTCACAACTCTCTTTCTCAAATGTTTGTTCCATTTCACACTTTGTCTGTGGCAGGCAGATTAACTCCTGAGTGCTCCATCGCCATAGCTTTTCATACTTCTTTTTGTATCTGAAATAAAAATTGGAACATATATCTTCTAATCCCCTTTTGATTTTATTCATGGCTTTGATATGTTACCTAGTTCATATGATTGATTGGTTGAGGGGGTGATGGAATCGTAGTAATAGAAGTCATTAAGGTGGTGGGGATCTAATATTACCAATCTACTGGTCCCTGAAAGATCCATCAATAGGTGAGATATTTTCTCGCTGAGAGGGGGGTGACACATTTAACATATTTCAATAACGTAATTTTCATGTGGGGCAGGTCAGGCTGTGAGTACAAAGGGCAATAGTGTTGGAGTGTGTGAGTTGAATCGGGGCGTATGCTAAGCAAATCAATAAAACATTAAAGGCAGCATGCAGAGAGCAGCCCATTTGGTACCTGTCTGCCAAGGGCAATGGTCTAGCCACTCAGAAAAGAGAGAAGGATTGGAGTTGCTGGGCTTGAGGAATGCTCTGGCACTAACATAATTGGAAGGTAGTTGCCTTATGACTGCAAATTGGGTTTTTGCGCTTCATCAATAGGCATTTTGACAAGCAGCGTCCATCACGGCGCATCTCTCTCTTGCCACGTCGAGCACAAAAAGAAGTCTCTCAATAATTACATTAAATCTCTCCCACCCCCAGCAACCTTCCTTATTGTTGAACAAGAAAAGCAATATGGTATAATTAGGTTTGATTGGGATGGTGGTGGTAGGTGAAGGGAGGGGTTGAATACGTTTATAGTGAGATTTGCAGATGAAAGAAGTTACCATAGTGCCACGCATCTGTACCCACTTGTGCAGAAAGCATAACGCAATGCCATGTGGGCACGTATGACAACACATAACATCTGTTTCGTGAGATCACGCCAGGGGTATTGACACTGACCTGCTGTGGTTGGGGGTTCTTAAATGTAGATCCATACAAGTTATCAGTGAACAGGTGGTAAGATTATTAAGAGTGTTTCACCTGAGAGTTCGTGGGTGTAAGACAGTATAAAAGTCTGCATAGGTGGTGATGGGCTATGGTGTGATTTAAAACAGAATATTCAAACTTTTCCATTTAGTTGTGGATCTAAGTATGGTTTCAGTTGCGGGGATTAAACAGCATGAGTGGTTTTTGGAGGGCCAAAGTTCAGGGCGAAAATATTCCTCTTTGTTCATGAGACAATGACACTATATGGACATAAGTATTGGGCCACTTACACACTATAGCCATAGGAGCTTTCATGACATCACATTCTAAAACCATAGTCGTTAATTCGGAGTTGGTCCCTGTTTGCAATTATAACAGCATCCACCCTCCTGGGAAGGCTTTTACAAGATTTTGGAGTATGTCTGCAGGAATTATCGTTCATTCATCAGGAAGAGCATTTGTGATATTGGATGAGAGGGCCTGGTTCACAGTCTAGTTCATCCCAAAAAGCGTTGGATGGAGTTGAGGTCAGGGCTCTGTGCAGGCCAATCAAGTTCTTCCATCCAAACATGTGTACTGGAGTATAGTCATGGTGGGACAGAAAAGGGCCTTCCCCAAACTGATCCCAAAAAGCTGGAAGCATAGAATTGTCCAAAAATGTCTTAGTGAACTGAAGCACTTTGCAGCTATTGATTCAGTAGAGCACTGGTGACTTTTAAGCAATATGTGACTCAGTACTCGACAGCCCCACTCTGTAACTTTATGTGGTTTGCCACATCAGCTCATGTGGTTCCTAAAATGGTTCCACTTACCAATTCCTAAAATAATCACTAGCATCATCACCACTAAAGCAAAGCAAGGCCTAGATGCAGCTACTAAACTTAACCTAAAACAAAACAGGAATCATGCAGTTTTTAGATAATGTAGTGTACTCTCACAAAATGTTAGAATGCTAAAAATGCACATGGCTTTTTGTACTCCTCTGGACTGTGAGTTAAAATAAGTAAGCCACAATGCTAATAACGGCTGTGGTGGATTTAGCTTTAGAAGCAGCGAGCATAAGCCTGCGAGCTAACATTTCCAAGTATACCTGTACTGTAAAGTAGGATTTGGGCTTATCCAAGTAAATTCAGGGTTAATTCTGGATTTTAAGTACTAGTAGGCAGTTCACTTCTCACTGGGGTGTATCATCGTGGGGACTTATGCTGTAGACTTAACCTGCTCCGGAGCAGGTTAAGTTCCAGATTAGAGATCACCAAGTCTCTTTCTTCGATTACACTAGTTTCTTCAGAAACTAGTGTCTGAACTCTTTGAACATCAGTAATAAAAATAGATTCTTAGATGCAACTTTATTCCTGGACTTGATTTTCTTCTGTTGGCTTTTGATTGTTCTATGTGCATTGATACATGAGCCTGAAACAAAACACCTCTTTGCAGTTGTGGATCTTAAATAAAATTTACATCGAGCCTAAATATATTTGAATTATGTTTATTTTTTGATTATTATTTTTTATTTGCTCTCAGACTCCTAAACATCACAGGGTTTGCCACTGAAGGAACAAAAGCTAAAACTCTATCTAATCTTTTGCACATCTAAATATTAACTCAGTAGAATAACAATCATAATCGTTGCCCCAGCTGTGATGCACTGCTAAACATTCACAGTCTGCATTTTCTTGACTTCAAGTAGGCAAAGCTTGTCAATAATAATAAATTTATTTTCCAGCACTTCAAGTGCACACAAATTCCTACAGCACTATACAGTGCTTCTCTTGTTAGATACTCCCAGTGCTGATTTGTCTGCAGCAGCTGTGTTTATTTTAGTCTGTGTTATGTGTTTAACCTCTTCATGTCTTTCCCAATAGTTTTAGTCTTAAATTCCATTCTAAAATCATTCATTCTGTTGCCAGTAGACTTATCCATGTTTGTGATTGGTCAGTTGCTGCCAGTGCTACCCCTTTCATGTCCTCCATGCTGGTACACAGATTGATTAACCCTGGGTTGATAACCATCTTCATGTGACCGCTTAGCTCGATTGTCAATGTTAGGGTGAATGAAACAGATAGTGGAAAGATATTCTGGTTATGATGAACTTGCTTCAAGTAAAGGGCCTAAGTTTACACAGATCCTTATAATTTGCTATAAATACAACATGAATCAATATCATCACAGCCGCTGGCTCTTGCCACAGATACAGCTGAACTGGATTTAGTTGCAGTAACTGTACATATCTGTTTTTATCAACACTATCCCAAACACTGCAAAATGTTGCTTGGACTTGTAAACTTGATCTTGATTTTGGCCACCTGACATTATGTCCTGAACTACTGACATGCTGTTCTGTTACAGAATATTGCCTAATGAGGGTTACGTCATGAAGGGCATCCAGCATAAAACCTTTGCTAAATTACTGATGTGGATTAATCCACTGTGGCACCCCCTTGAAGAGAATACAAAGGCAGCCAAAGGTACATTCATCCAAGCACGTAATGAAACCTTTTTTTGTTCAGATTTTAGTGTTGCTAAATTGTAGCACTGTAAAATATTTCAAAATAAACATACTTATGTGAAAGTACGATTATACTTTTTTAAAACTCTTTAAAAGTAAGAAATAAATTTTAAAAAATATCAATGAAAAATATTTGAGTAACAGTGCTTTCTGGATTCAAAGATTCCCTTGAGCTAATACATTATATTAACATAATACTTGGGATCAACCATCCAAAACAATGAACAGAGCTCAAGAGAGGTGAAGAAGAGAGTGCAGGCAGGGTGGAGTGGGTGGAGATGAGTATCAGGAGGAATGAAAGTCAGTAGAAGCAAGACAGAGTACATGTGCATAAATGAGAGGGAGGCAGGTGGAAC
>VUQH01068145.1:0-14024 GCA_015106775.1 Etroplus canarensis
GCGGTAGTTAGACACAGGCACAGAGTCCTTACACCATTCCGTGTTGATATAAACACATACACCACCACCGCGAGTCTTATCACTGAGGGCAGCATTTCTGTCCCCACGAAACACGGTTAGCCCAGCGAGCTGAATGGCGGCGTCCGGAACATTGTCACTGAGCCATGTCTCCATAAAAACGAGTACACAGCAGTCTCTGTACTCACGCCGTGAAGTTCGCTGAAGTCGGATGCAGTCCAGCTTATTTTCCAGTGAGCAGACGTTGGATAAGATGATGGAGGGTAGAGCCGGCCGGCTAGGGTTTGTTTTTAGCCTAACATGGACACCCGCCCACTTCCCGCGCTTCCGCTTCCTTGAGCACTGCTTGCGATGACGTCTGTCCCGGCCACCAGCATCGGGCAATGTCGCAGCTTGAAGGTCTGGTCCACGTAGCAGGTCGAGGTCATGAAGTTTCAATTCAATTTTATTTATATAGTGCCAATTCACAACAAAAGTCACCTCGAGGCGAAGTTTGCAGAGTACATCATCGTGGAGGTCAGTGGCCGCACGGTCTCTTAGCTAGAGTATGGTCTGGCAGTTGTAAACATGGACACCGCTGTCTTTGATGTCCATGGACTTGAGAATCGGGCGCTAGACAAGGATAATTATACCGATATTATACTGATATTATGGTATAATTACGAGGATATAAGGATATAAGCACCATTTGTGGCTCCTGGACTGGCCGCTGCATGCTGCTGCCGCGCTGCCATCATGCTGCAATAAATGTCACAATCAAGTAAAGGACTTTCACAACTTCCCCTCTAGGAACATTAGAAAGCTTGTTCAAATATCTAAATGTCAGCAGTGCATAAACACTTTCCAATTATGCTCTATGCAAGCAGCAGCTGTGGAGTGGGGGTCAAACGTGCTTTGTCAAGCTTTTAATCCCCAATGGAATTTGATTGTACCCTGTAAAGAAAATTCACAGGCACATCAGAGTTAAAAAATCTAACAATGCAAGAATTTGTAATTAAAAATAAGATAAAAATTGAGCAAACTTAAATATAATTTTCAGGTGAAAAAAGAATGAATAACCTTTTTAGTTATTCTTGAAATTTTTATCTGCAGAATTAAGTAGTGGCTGTGAAGATAAAAGCCCAATTTATGACAGCAGCAGGGTGAGTTCAACTACCCTTTGTTCCCATAATTGTCTCATGTGCAGTGATGATGATGATGATGATGACGATGACTGCTGGCTGCCTGTCATCCCCTCTCTACTGCCACATGTCATTATTGTCACACCAGATGATGGGTCATTTGTGCCACACTGGCGCAACAGGCATTGCTGGACCTTTTCTGGCCTGTCTCCTAATTACACCCTCAGGACACAGGATGAGCCAATGACAAAAGGAGTCTGAATCAGTGCTGCCCAACACTGGATCTTCTGTGTGATTGCCAGTCTGGTATGTGGCTGCTGTTGTTCTCCAGCAGACAAACCCACAAAGTCACAAGAAAAACATGGAAAGCTCTCAAACAGGTTAGAGGTACACTTCAGGCCTTGAAGGAGCTTGTGCAACTTGTGGCGTCGAATTTCACCAGAGGTTAGCAGTGTGTTTGTGACTGTGTCCCCTCTGGTGTGGTGTGAGGGGCTAATGCAGATGAGATCTTTTTAGATGTTTTTCCACAGGCTAATTGCTCTGGTTATTAGCATACATAGCAAGCCCTATGCCCATTCTGGGAGGAAGAAATCCCTGCCCAATTATTATAGCTACTGCTATGGTGGCAGCATATACTCCCAGCAGCCTGGTTAATACTAGTGTTAACAATTTAGTAGTATAGGCAACAGCTGATGGTCTGCTCTTCATGCAGACTTGTGAAACTGCAGCTAAATGTCTAAAGCTGTTAAACAGGTCCTTTTCCAGTAAACACTGAAGTGCTTGCAAATTCTTAATATAATATGTGTTGATTAAATTTTGATTAATGCCCATCTGGCTTGTAGAGACTAAATGATATTCCAATTTATTATGGTACTATTGTTTTACAAATTTCAAAAGTTGAATGGAAACTAAAAACATACACACATCAGTGTGTTTAGTGGTAACTACTGCCACCTGCATGCTGTATATTGACGCAAAATATTCTATATCTTTCTTACTTAAGACTTCCCCTATAGTCAAACTAAGTGACAAAACAAGGGTTTCATCCCAGGCGTGTCTGCTATATTTGCATACCAACTGGCAAACAGCCTCAGCTACAGTTATCCCTACAGTCAACAGTTGTTTTGAGCTCAAACCTGCCATTTTTATCAGATAACTTCATGGCACTTTTTTCTGTACAAACTCATTTTTTCTTTTCTATTTTATTTCTTCCATTGACACTGTGTTGGATTTATGTTGAATCATCTCCAAGACTTGAACAAATATAGATCACAGATGTCAGACAATACAAATGCTCCAAGGAGCTTCCAATAATAAATAAATAAGATGTCAATATTAGAGTAGTCACTCTTTCACCAAACAGGATATTTTCCTTATTTGCAGTCATGCTGCGCCTAAGCATAAAAGTCTCTCTTGCAGCATGTTACTCTCACTTTAAGATTCCACCAGGGAAGACATTTCAGTGCTGTGGTCCATAGAATAATAATAAGCAATTTATTCAATTCTTTATTCATTGCTTTCAGTTTAGTTGGTTGCACAGACAGCAAGGAGACAGATACGATATCACAAGTTAATACAAAGTTACATTAAAGTGTGTTCTTAAATATTTGTGTGTAAGACAGAGATATCCGATATCTGACCAAAGGTTAAATTGGGGTTTAAGTCATGGTACAGTAACCTGTATGTGACTATTTATTGGTTTTGTGGTAAAAGAACAACAAGTCATCCAGTGTAACGGAAGAGTAATATACAAATTAACAGAAAATACAGTCAATAAAACAAGGAAGTGTGAGCCAGGGAGAAAATACTTTGACATTTCTCTTTATTTCCATTTTCCCCCACTCATTCAGTCCTTTTTTTTTTTGTTTAACCTAGGGCTGCTTAAGGTTCTGGTCCTCTGCCAAATCAGATATGTGTGAGTGTTTCTCATGTTTCTCCTGAAGACATGCTCAACATACAAATTATTCAGCACCCTTGTCCCCCATCAACCCACCGAAAAGTCCTTTGTCAGAGGGATCATTGAGCTGAAGGGCATGAGTAATAATAAGTCTGTGTGCAAGCACATTCTTGGGAAGCAGCATGGACCAAGAACAACAGGAAAGGCTTGTCTACATGACTGCTGTCATGTTAACAGCAGCTTCATAAAGTTCTTTTCTGTGCAGAATAGCATTTGACATCTTAATCCATATGACTGTAAGGGAAACAGAAATTATTTACTTAATATTGTGGTGAAAATGTCATAGAGTTGTTATTTTGGTTTATACAGCTATTTTACAATGCTCTAAGACAAAAAAAAAACATGGTTACTTGAAACCTTTCAGTAGCTGGGTTACTGCATATGTGCATAAGAAGCAAGCTACAAACTGTATATCCCATTTGATCTAGTTGGTTTAAATAGCTAATTGATGAGATAGTGTTTCAGCCAGCACATTTTTGTGATGAACTGCAGGAGGAAATCAGGCCACACAAAAATAGGGACTTAAAGCTTTTATAATAATTAGTTTTTAGAATATCTTATGTTACATTATTTTGCTGCTAAACTAGCTAACTTTAAATCTTTTACATTATAAGAAGAATGTAATAGAAGCAATGTGCCAGATAATATTGGTAATTCTAAACCATACAGCAAATATCACAATCATTTAAATGGAAAATACATCTCAGTGTCTACAGCTGGAATATTACAGGACAATTTACAGCCTCCACATCTCTCTATCCTTCAGTTCCTTTTCATTTATCTGTTTCAATATCCTGTACCCTGATGAGTCTGGAAAAAGGTGCTGACCTGACATTTAAATCCCAGGCAAGTCCATTATGGCAAGACAGCACAAAATGTTGATAGTGAACAGAGATACAGCTTAAAGTACAAAGAACATACATGGCCACCTGGCTTTACGGTCCAGTTAGACTATCCTTGTTATTGCATCTACTATACGAATTATATCTGCATTCCTAAATGTGTGTTTTTTGTGATTGTACTGTGCTGTCTGTGCCACAGGGGTCACCAGAATTTACCAGGCAGAGAGTTATGGTCAGCTCCACTGTGCTGCCTCCATTTCCCAAAGCAGCCAAATCTCTCCCAGCGGACCAAATCCTGTCAGATAAGAACAGACAGCTATCGCTCCATTTCACCCCCACAGGCATGCCAGGTCCATGGTGGGGGAGATTACACCAAAGGAGTGGGTGAGAGCCCTGTCTATAGACTGGGGATCTTTGTAGCAGTACCAGTTTATCAGACCTCCTCTAATGTCTCTTTATCCAAAGCATCAATAATGAAAACATGATACAAAATTTAAAACTCTACATATAAAGTAATTTAATAAATTAAGATCTGTTAAACTTAACAGCATTTTAAATAAAAACAAATACAAAAATATACCACAATGACTTTTTAAAGATGGCATATCTAAAAATAATTCTTACTGATGTCATATGAAAAGAATATAATAAACAGCTTGCAGAATTAAAAATCTGCGAGAAATATAAGTAAAAAGCCAAAAATAAATGGAGTTGTTTAATATGTAAGATAATGGATTATAGGCATATTTTCAGGATGTACTTTATGTTGACCAAGAGATAGAGCAGATATCTGTCCCTTTTAAATAATGAATAAAAGGCTTGTATTCACCCTCATTAACTCTGGGTTTGTGGAGCTCATAAAAGGACATATAGTGCAGAAGCTTTCCACTGTTTCGCATATTCATTAGTTTCAGATTCTAACAATGAATCTGACCTTGGAGTCACTGACCTATAAGCTTGTAAACATGAAGCAATTTCAAACGTGCTCTTAAAATGAATCGCAAATTAGCAGTAAAAGGTATATAAGCTCATAAAAACATCCATTGAATACTTTGACTTTAACAGGGCTATTCATAGATGCTGTTACAGGACCCTTTCAGATATTTTTTGGACTATCATCCCCATTATCTGGAGAAAGATGACTAAAAGTGCAAAATTACATGCAAAGATCACAAATTCACATAAAAGTAACAATTCTCACAGGATTTTATGATTTATACCTCACACTGTATGTATGGTATGTTGAAAATGCAACATATTTTTCCAGCAATCAACAAAAACATCACTTATACAAGTTTATCAGTATATTAGATACACTAGAGCAATTTCATGTAATCCATTGCAGCAACAGAGATCCTCATGTTCAGATTTTATCTACAGTGTGAGTGAGGAATTGATTTGACTCTATGGTCATTTTTGAGACAACTGATTGTATCAGACAGAAAAATATTTGTAAGTCCTTCACAGCTTTACAATATGCAAAGCTGGAAACATCAACAGTAACAAGTCACTGGTTATGTATTGGCTGTTGCAGAAAATTGACATCACAGGTTTTCCCCCACCTGTTCAAACCAATAAGTACATAAAATTAGTGAGTTAAAATGAAATTTGAAAATTATGCTTGAAAAATACCATCTGTGAAAATTTTATGACATTGTTTGGACTTCATCAATCACCTACACCTTAAACAACATGTCCCCAGTAACACAGACCGCTCCCATTGTTTTATGGTTCGACGGACTCTGCTAATATTAGTTCATCAGAACATGCTCAAAAAACAGTTTCAAATCATTAAAATTTAGCCATTTTTAATATCTTAGTTGAAATGCATTTTTCTGTCAATTTTTGTGAAATTATTTCATATTCATTTTTATCCATACAACAATGTATACAAAAAATCGTCACTGGTCTATTGCCCCAAAGTTCAAGGTAAATCAAGCTTCAGTTTCCAGTGGTACAGATGATAGGCCATGGATTTATTTAGTCTTTATTCTGCTGGCTCTGTAAAATATGATGGACTAAAAGGTAATTACTTTAAAGAGCCCAGTAGCTCCCTGTGACGCAATGTAATTCCCACCCCCAAGGGATTAATAAAGTATTCTGATTCTGAGTCTAATTTTCTATGTCAAGGGACAATGAACACCTTGAACTATAGTGAAACCATTCACACATAGCATCTCCATCACTTTAAAGAACATTACATTTAGTTTCCTGCAACAGAGACCCATCCTAAGCATAAATTAATCCAATTCTTAAAATGAAACTCAAGGATTTGCATTATGGGGGTCTGCTTTTTGCTCTCCAGCAACGTGTCCAGAATGTCTCTGCATAAACAAATATCCATTCCCACATAACCATTGTGTAATGCACTGTGCCTTAGAGATGAGATGATAGGTTGGGAGTCATTGCTGGGTCAATACTCTTTACTGGCACCTATTTAATATGCAAAAGATGCAATTAGAATGCCAGTGACGTACAAGCTCACATTCCATCACAATTCACAGGTTATTGTCATGTGTGAAGTACAGAAAGAAAGTGATACATTAGCTTGTCACTGGTTGGCTGTATTGCATAAACTAATAAAATGTATTGAGAAGTCAAGGGCCTATAAAACAGTCAAATACAAAAGTATTTGTGTTCAGGAGTATTATGACTAAGAGGTCAGCCATGGCCATAAAAACATGAAAATATGTGAACTCATCAGCATGTCATACGCAGGGGTGGTGGTGTAATGGTTAAGGTGCTGAGCTCATGACCAAGAAGTCATGAGCTCAAATCCCAGTTGGACCCCCACTGTGCCAAACCCCCTGGGCAAGGTCCCAACCACAAGTGTGCCTCTGTCCGTCCAGCAGTAGAAATAGGTACCAGTAAATACTGGGAAGGTAACCTGCGATGGACTGGCGTCCCATCCAGGAGGAGTTTAACTCCTAGTCGCTTCACGATACAGAAATTGGGATAACCTCTACCTGATGAGCCAGTAGGCTTGAGTGTAAAAGCCCAACAGACTTTTTTTTATCAGCATGTCATAGCATTGATCATACTACTGATGGTGCCATAATAGTGATAGAAAAGTCACAACCACACCTTTCTAATGTAGGAATCAGTAAATAGGACCACTCCCTCCATGATCATTACCATTAAGATCATGATCATCACCAGCTAACATGTGTGACAATGGAATGCTGCAAATTGACCTTCAAGTTTTCTTCTTGTAAAAATCAGACAACTGGTGAACCAGGTTATTGCCTTATTATCACCCGCCAGGAAACCCACGCCACAGCCCTAGTTCTTGACTGACCCTAGCCTATCGTAAGCCATTATTATGCCATTAATGAACTTAATGATGGCATTTATGCATAGATAGCAGACATGCACTTTGTGACCATTACAATTCAGACCAATGAATATGAGTAGCAATTCTAGCAAGCAGCAATGAAAAGACAAATATGAGCACAATTTATGTCAAGGCCGACTGGGTGGTCATTGTGTTTAAGTTTCACTCAAATCTGACCAATACCCTAGAAGGGGGAGCAATTTTTGTAAAAATAGAAAAGTGCCCATACAGTGACAACCATGACCTTGGATAAAATTAGGGTGAAGACCCATTAGGTGACTATTGTGTGCAAATTTGATCAAATTCTGACCAATACTGGATTAGCAATTCTCATGAATTGTGGATGGACAGACAAACGTCTTCCAATGGCATTAGCTCATCGGTCCTTCAGCTGGATCAGCTGAAAACTGTGAGATTCATATGTGTGGCCTCAAATTCAAAACCAGTCCTCCCCTGCATAGCCAGTAAAGGCTTGGGCTGTACTCACATGCCTGCAATAATTATGTCAACATTCAGCCACACACTCACATACAGGCTTTGATCAATGCACAGAGGTAAAGGGGAAAGTAAACTCACAATTACAAATATAATTTGTTGGAATTCAGTAAAACAATTAAAACCTGTTACAGCAGCAACATTAGTAACACAAGCATACATACATTTCCATCTTTCAGATGAGATTACTTTTCCTTATCAAGTTGCTTTCATATATAAAAAAAAACTGTTCTTTACAGCATAGTTGGTTATTCATAAGAAGGAAAAATAGGCAGCCTCTACATGTGATACAATGGTTATTCAAACTACTGGCCAGCAAAAACAGCAGCATTCAACACAGCCTGAGGCAATTTTATTACAAACAGAATTCTCCACACTCAAGCTGATTACTAGGATAATTGTACAGTGTCCTGTCAATCATTATCTTGCTTTCCATTGTACATATTCCATTTACAGAGATAACAATGTCTCACTACCCCCAAAAGCACTGTAAAGTGGGCTTTATAGATGAAATTTCTGCACCACACAGGTATAATTGCAAGCTCTAATCCAACATTAAACCAGTCAAATTGCATAATGTAATTTGTCCCTTTTCTTTGAGATCCATTTTTTTAACAAAAAAGCACTCTGCTTCATAGAATGCAGAGTTTTTACAATGTGCATGTGAAAAAAGGTACAAAAATGTTCTATGATCCTAATTCTAACAATTTGCAAAAAGGGAAATGGAAAATGAAAAGTGATTCAAGCGGGCAAAAGTAGTGATTTTTAAAAAAGATGAGAAGACATGTCAAAAGTATATTGAATGTTCACTCTGAACTAAAATGCGGTGCTCAAAATTACAGCCAATTACATCATTCCTTAGTGCATTTTTGATTCAAGCAAGACCAGCACGTGTTGATCTTTAGATTGCTACAGAGAACATGACAAACTATTAAAGGAGTTGATGCTTGGAAGAAAATTTCAAGGTCTTACTAGAGGGACGTACAGCAAGAGGTATAAGTAAGTACTTTCTTGTCTCTTCTAGTCTCTCAATTTTCCTGAGAAAGCCTAGAGGGCAGATCTTATCAGCCACTGGGGAGCTCTTCCCTTATAGCTGATGTTTTATCACAGCAAAGCCTGGGGAATTGGGGAGAGTAATCTCTACAGAGTACTGTGGCACTCTTTTGTTCAGCAGGGAAAGCGAAGTACAGCAGAGATCAGCATTCTTGACTACTTAAGAAAGTACTTTACAGTTTAGACCAACAAACTCATTTCAAGGGACATCCCCAATGTGGTTATTTAACAAAGCCTCAAGTAAGTGGAATTGCCTTTACTCTGTGCAGTAATAATGCTTCACCAGCATCTGTTCCAGATAAATAGTGAAAAATGTTTTTAGTGTCAGAAGGTCAACAGAAAATATGGTAGAAAGATAGAAACTTGTTTTATTTTCATTTTTCTTTTATTTAAGATTTCAATAAGCTAGTAAACTATCCTATATGGACAAAATTATTAGGTAACCTACCCATTACGCCTGCACAAGCTAGTGATACTATCTCATTCTAAATCCATAGGCATTATGGAGTTGTCCCCCTTTGCAGCTGTTAACAGCTTCCAGATTTTGGAGTGCCTGTGGGAATTTTTGCCCATTCAACCAGAATAACATTTGTGGGGTCACTGATGATGGACAAGAGAGCCTGGCTCTCAGTCTCTGTTCTAGTTCATCCCAAAAGTATTTGATGGAGTTGAGGTCATAGTTTTGTGTGGGCCAGTCAAGTTCTTCTACATTAAACTCATCAAACTAAGCCTACATGGACCTTGCTAACGCACTAGGATACAGTCATGCTGGAACAGAACAGAATCCAAACTGTCAACACAAAGTTAGATGTCTTGGTAAGCTGAAACCTTAAGCTTTCCCTTTACTAGAACTAGGGGCCCAGGCCAACATCAGAAAAACAACCCCACAGTATTATTCCTCCTCC
Organism: Etroplus canarensis; assembly: GCA_015106775.1. Lineage (NCBI taxonomy): Eukaryota > Metazoa > Chordata > Actinopteri > Cichliformes > Cichlidae > Etroplus > Etroplus canarensis. The sequence goes on from VUQH01068145.1 coordinate 9,726, forward strand.
ACCAAACTTTACAGTTAGCACAATGCAATCAGGCTGGTAATGTTATCCTGGCATTTGCCAAACTCAGATTCATGAAGATAGCAGGATAAAGAAAGCTTGATTCCTCACTCCATGAAACATGTTTCTGCTTCTCCATACTGGTGTGCTTTATACCACTCCACCCATTCCTTGGAAACACTATGTGCCTCAGCACTCGGTAACCCCACTCTCTAACTTTATGAGACCTGCCACTCTATGGCTGGGTTGCTGTGTTTCCTAAATCATTTCAGTTTGCAAAGATACTACATACAGTACGTTATGGAATATCTAGGAGGGAAGAAATTTCACAAACTGACCAGTTGCAAGGGTGCCATGCTATTTTATAGTACCACGCTTGAATCCAGTAAGCGCTTTAGAATAACCCATTCTTTAACAAATGCTTGTAAACACAGACTGCATTAGCTTGATTTTAAACACCTGTAGCAACAGGACTGAATGAAATACCTAAATTTAATGATTAAGAGGTGTGGACCAACACTTTTGTCCATGTAATGTATATTACAGTTGAGCTTATACATGACATAAAATCCATACGAAGGTCTACAAGTATGACATGTTATACCACAGGCTAACTGATATTTTGCCAAAGCACAGTATGAAGACAATCTCCATACATCATGGCTGTGATAGTCTGCTCTAAGAACAACAATAATTTTGTTAAAAAAAAAAAAATCATAAAGGTTACCAGACATTTGATTTGATTAAGGCAATCATTGTACATTGGAGGCATTTATGATAGCTGGCATAGTTCAGAGAAACTGTCTCTTCTAGTGTGGTAGGTTGCTTTAAATCGGCCTAAAAATGCCTTCTCCAGGGCCAAGTCATCACCTCCAGTAAAGGTCATGGGCGATCATGATGGATGGGTACTGCTGTGGATTTAATTTAAAATAAAGAGCAATAAACACAGGGATCATGCTAAAGGCATAGGGCATGATGAAGGATCCATTAGTTAAGCAAAGGTCGCAGGCTCCTCCCCTGACAGTGGCTGTCACCAGGGCGTCACTAACAGTGACAGGGGACATGTGCCAGAGAGCTCCGCAGAGGTCCTCTTTGTCAGAGTTGTCTTGTTCATCAGCCAGGTTAGAAATTTAGGCATAAAGCAATTTGCTGACAATGACCTTAAACTTTCTATAAATTTTGGGCTTTTTTGTTAAGATTCAGCAACTGAGGTTTGCATTAAATATCACTTCACTGACATGTGCTCAGGAGCAACCTGTTAACACTGTAGTCAAAGTAGACACATAATCCTCTAATCAGTTATAAGTAATGGTAGCACGTGTCTCTTGTCTTTCTAAATATCTTACAATTTTAGAGAAACAGACATATTTCAAGCTACATAAAAATATAGTGCTTTGAATATTAATCTGATCTGTTTTTTCATGTAAAAGTTTAATCTACCTAAATTAGGACTATCTAAAATTAGATCTACAAATTTTCACCTTTTGAAAAATCCATAATGTGAACGTTTAAATAGTTTTTATGTCAATAGATTCCCTATAGAGGAAGCTCATGCACTTTGTAGATGCAATACCAGCTTCAACTTTCAACATAAACTTGAAAAAAGTTGGCTATTTGGTCAGAAGACCCCCCCAAAACTAGTTTTAGGCATACATGTAACATTTTTAGTGAATACAAACTTTTACAAGCATCTGAAAACAGTGTCAAACTCTAAAAATCCATCATTCTGCTCAGTGAAGGTCAAAGATTGGATAAAAAATAATAGATCTCAATTTGAATATTTTAAATTAGTTTTAGTGTAAAAGGCCTTCATGACTAGTGAAGCTAAAGGCATACAGTACTCATAGTTCATAGTTTGTGTCAAAGAAAACATTTTGAAAATACTAATACAAAAATCTGTGTAACTCATGGGTAATTTGCTGCCTTCAGATACACTTCACTAATGGCATTTAATAGGTTCTGTGGGCCAAAATTGTGACAGCATGATGTATTTGGCCAACGAGCCAAGCTAATGACTGCCATCAAATGTGATTTCAGTTTTCAGCCTTGGTTATCTCAGTGGAGACCAATTTATTTAGTGCCACCTTTTAACTACAGCATTTGGCATAGACACATGGCCAATGAAAACATGAGTGAAGGCTATCTCCCGCTAGTAGTGCTTATTGGGTACTGATGGATACATTTTAGGTTTGTTTCCAGTTTACAATATGAAGCCTAATTGTGCTTTTTACCAACAGCGGAAGAGATAAATGGAGGAGATGAGAGCGACTTGAGTTCAGGTGATTACAAATTGTATGGATTTGATTAAGGAAAGTTTTAATGCCTTATAATATTTTATGGAAAATTATCTATTTACCTATATTCATTCAAAATCAACATTAATACAAAAAACTTTCACTGTCAAAAAAGTGAACTTTTATAACTAACAAATGATGCAGACTACCATTTCATATTTGATATAAAAAATAACAAATACCATAAATCTAACAAAAAATAGTCTTCTGCATTCTTCCTTCCATTTAGTGTATTCACACCACTCCCCCATCACTTTCATTACCATATAATTTGCAAAATTTATATGCTCAGAAACAGTCACTTCTCTTCTCTTTAGTTGCACATGCAAACAACATTTGACCAAACAGTTCTTTTATTGTGGTGATGTATTCATTCTGCTCTTTTCCATTTGCCTTTCTCTTATCAGATGGCTTTTTAAAACTAGATCCTTTTTTGAACAGCTTTATCAGCTTACCATTCATTTACATGTATAATTATTACAGCCGCTTCAGGAGCCGTTTGCTAAAAAGCTTTATGCAAATTGTAATTAACGGTAATTAAAACCCAGGCTGCCTTGAATGGGAGCCACGGTGCCCGTGCATCATTTACAAAACCAAATTGAATCTAATGACTTTACTGTGTGAAATCAGCAGGGGTTCTGAGATGGGGCTAAGAATGTCCTGTCTGACATTAAGACTAAAGTACACAGCAGCGGAGTCATATTGTTACATATTTAAACATGAGCCAACTGTTGATGTTAATCTTTAAATGCCATAATCACTAACTCAAACAATTAAAGATCCATATAAGCAATATGTAAAGATATGAAAGTCAATGCCTGGAAGCTGTGATTTAGAGACCTGCTGAATAAGCCATTAAATGTTTCATGTATCTGGGAAGTAAATTATATAAAGATATGCGTGCATATTTGCATTTTCTGTCTAGGATATGTGTGTACACAGTTAATAACAAGACTTCATTTACTAACTGTAACATTCATGACTACGATGATATCTTATCATACACAAACACCAGGTAATGGTCACATAAAAAAAAAAAATTCCCCACCAATTGAGGCAAATATTAATGAGCATGTGAATAAAACTCTTCAGGTAACTACAGTCATTTTTGCGAGGCAGGTACAAAAAAAGATAGGCCTTACAGATGTTACAGACCTCACAGGTAGACTTTTTTTGATCACGAATAATAAAATAAAATAAGCAACAGAATTTATAAACCAGCCACAGGGGCCCACAAGCCGGTGTGGTCCTAGTGCCGGTCCCAAGCCCGGGTAAATGGTGAGGGTTGCGTTAGGAATGGCATCCGGCGTACAACCTTTGCCAAATCAAATATGCGGATTCATAACATGACTTCCATACCGGATAATATGCGGCCCGGGTTAACAACAACCGCCTCCGGTGCCGTTAGTCAACAGGGTGCCGGTGGAAACTATGCTACTCTTGGCCGAAGACCAAGGAGGGGGAGAGGGGAAAAGCATGTTAGGAGGCAGAGAGAGAGAAGGAAAGGCAAAAGGGTGGAGGTGCGAGTAGGAACTTTGAATGTAGGGACTATGACTGGCAAAGGGAGAGAGCTGGCTGATATGATGGAGAGAAGGAAGGTAGATATATTGTGTGTACAAGAAACCAGGTGGAGGGGAAGCAAGGCTAGGAACATCGGAGGTGGATTCAAACTGTTCTACTATGGTATAGGTAGGAAGAGAAATGGAGTAGGGGTAATCTTGAAAGAAGAGTATGTGAAGAGTGTTCTGGAGGTGAAGAGAGTGTCAGATAGAATTATGACGTTGAAGCTGGAAACTGAAGGTGTGATGCTGAATGTTGTTAGTGCATATGCCCCAAAAGTTGGATGCAAGTTAGAAGAGAAAGAGGAATTCTGGAGTAAGTTGTATGAAGTGGTAGAGAGTATTCCCAGGGGAGAGAGAGTGGTGATTGGAGCAGACTTCAATGGGCATGTAGGTGAAGGGAACAGAGGGGATGAGGAGGTGTTGGGTAGGTATGGTGTTAAGGAGAG
>VUQH01068150.1:12484-27373 GCA_015106775.1 Etroplus canarensis
TCCAAAATCTCTACAAAGGAGCCACATTTCTGATGTTTGTGAGGTTGGGGGAAATAACTCTCTGAATTATGAATATATATATATATATATATATATATATATATATATATATATATATATATATATATATATATATATATATATATACACACACACACACATATCCCTTGATTAACCCAAGCATTTCTGTTTTCAATATCAAAATAATCATATTCCGTTTAAACATAATTAGCAGCAACTGTTTTTCCTGCATCAGCTGAAATAAAGGTTAAAGGGAGGTGCTGTACAAGGGTGGGTTGATGGTAATGTACAAAGATGACCTAATTTCCCAGCTTCTGTTACAGCTCATGTGCAGACTGAAAGGTCATCACTTCTGCAGGGTGAAATAAAGCACAGCTGCAAAGGGGGTGAGGGGTTTGCCCAGGAGTGATATTTATCATCTTACTGTTGGTAGTTGTGCACATAAAAGGAAGGTCAAAACTGATATTTGGGCTATTAAATAATGGACATCAGGCTCACTGTCACTCACTGCCAATATAAAAAGTTTCTTTGCCAGAAATAAAGACATTATCAACCCGCCACCATAAACACGATAAACATCATCGTGTACTCACTAAACTTTTTGATTTCAAAGTACTAGTTTGTTTTTTTTTCAGTTTCCTTTTTTATCTAGTTGGGATGGGATTACATCAGGGATCAGCTCTGAGCCCCTTCTTGTTTGCAATGGTGATGGACAGGTTGACAGATGGGGTCAGGCAGGAGACTCTGTGGACTATGATGTTTGCAGACAACATTGTGATCTATAGTAAGAGCAGGGAGGAGGTGGAAGAGAGCCTGGAGAAGTGGAGGTATGCACTGGAGAGCAGAGGAATGAAAGCAGAATGAAGACATAATGAGAGGGAGGCAGGTGGAATGAAAGGAGTAAAGGTAGTGAAGATGGATGAGTTCAAATACCTGGATTCAAACATCCAAAGCAACAGACATTGCATAAAAGAGATGAAGAGAGTGCAGCCAGGGCAGGGTAGGTGGAGACAAGTGTCAGGGATGCTTTGTGATAGAAGTATAGCAGCAAGAGGGAAAGGGATGGTTTATAAGAACATAGTGAGACCTGCTAATAATGTATGGTTTGGAGATGATAGCCCTGACAAAAAGACAGGAGGCAGAGTTAGAGGTTGCAGAGTTGAACATGCTGAGATTTTCACGTGATGTGACCAGATTAGAAATGAGTATATCAGCAGGACAGCTCAGGTGGAACAGTTTGGAGACAAAGCCAGAGAGGCAAGATTAAGATGTTTTGGGCATGTACGGAGGAAGGACAGTGCATATATTGGACAAAGGATGTTGAAGATGGAGCTGCCAGGCAGGAAGAGAAGAGGAAGACCACAGAGAAAGTTCATGGATGTAGTAAAGGAGGACATGCAGTGAGCTGGTGTGACATATTGCAGCCTTCTTCATAAGTTTCATAGACTTCAGGATAACCCTATTAGAGGCAGTATAAAGCTACTTTAAAGAGTGCGTGTTAACTCCACCCAGGCAATAGTATGAGTTGTTGGCGACTTCACAGGTGAATGATGGGCCACTGGAATGGAGAAGGTCACCAGACTTTATTGCTATTTAACATAAAAACTATTCCCAAAAGGCCCCCTTTTCATAAAACATCTAAATCATAGCCTACAGGCTGATTAACTGGGGTAGTTAAGTCCTTCTCCACCATTATTATTGATCATTACCTAGGGATTTCTCTTAATGAAAGCCTTTATTAGCATCCAAAACAGTAACTGCAAAATAGTTTCCTGGGGTTCCTAAAACAGAAAAATCAGCCAGGTTTGCAGCAGCAGCAGCAGGGCAGAAGGATCTTTCTGTACATTTATTTCACAGACTGTTCCTTTAATGAATACCGTTACAGTCTGAAATCATATGGGGTGGCTGTGTGAACCCTTGCATATTGCACATTGCTCAGTTCTACACTGCAAACAAACAAACAAGTTCCTTTTATTTCACTGGCTCATACATGATTCACAACCTTATAAATTCGATCTGATAATTTTGCTTCACTTTCAACCAGCCTCTCTGTTTTTTTCTGCCCTCAGAGAAACATTGTGACCTGCGAGAGCTCAGTTTAAAATTGAATTAACCTCAGGCACATGGTTCGTTAGGGAAAGGCCTACATGGTGCCTCAGGCAATTAGCTTTTACAGTCTGAGTCTGTATACTGTGTTCTTTCCATCAACAGACACACGCACACAAACAGTGAAGAAACAGCCTATTAGTGACAGAAAACAAAATTGAATACGTCATACCCCCCTGGTTTTCAAACCTCTTTCTGTTTTTCTGCAGCGCACAACAGGGAAGTCTCACTCATGATCAGATTAATAGGCTTCACATATCTGAAGCCTCTCTGCCTTCGCTGGAAAGACTTTCTGAAACAGTAGAGGAAAGGAGAGAGAAAAATCCAGTTGTTGCCTGTGTCGGGTGTTAGTCCACCTCTGCAGTCGTTCTGCACGGGTACAAACACTGGGCATCAATTAAGTGCAATACCTGCAATCCTGCGCTGAAATTCGAGCCCCAAATAATGCCATTCACACTGTGACAACAAATAACAATCAGCAGCTACAACTCCATCGTCCTGGTGGAGTGGGACGGCTAAAAGTAGGGACAACAAAAGAGGCCCCACTTGTTAGTTCCATTGTCCTATTGTCAGAAAACATGGTATTTCTTATGATGACCCTGAAAAAGGCCACAGGATGGACCCTCCATGGAATCGAATCAGATAGATAGATAGAGACTAAAAACATCTGTTCAAAAATCCTTTAAAATAGTTATTTAATAAATATTCCAATTGTCCAAAAGTTCATAAAATGAATTTTATATTCAAAGTGCTATTCGACTTCATTATCCTCAAAAACCTGAGTGTCCCCCATACCAGGATGATTTGACCCAACCTGGCACATGCCACATGGCATCACTTGTCAGTCACTGCTGCCTTGAGAACCAAAACAATGGCGTCAGGAGCAATCCTCCTGAAAGCACAAGTGCCAAAGAAGGTAAAACCAGAGACGACAAAATTCCGGCAGTATTTAGAAGAATTTTTTTATTGGGATTTATGCTGACAAGTGCAACCCACCCATGGCATGGTGTTTTTTTTTTCCTGCAGGCAGAAATTAGCCAGCAGTTGCATGAAGCCAGCACATCTTCAGTGCCATCTCAAGACAAAACATGCATGTCAAGCCAGTAAGTTTTTAATCAGATCAACTGAAAACATGATGTGGAAAGCCACCACAACATCAGCCAAAGCCCCGCAGGCCTAGACCTGGAGTAGAAAGCTTTGGAGCACCTACTACCCTTTGCCCCCATATATTTATGCGAGGCCTCTGTCTCTGTAGTCTGCAGTCTGTGATCAAAACAAAGCAAAGATTCTTTGTGAAGAAATGTTTATAATTAAGTTTACAAATTCAGTTTGAGAACAGATCTTTATTATAATCCCAAAAGAGGGCGCTTTAAGTTGATAATTATTTTATGTGTCTTTATTCTAGGGCTGTCAAATGATTCACATTTTAATCAGATTAATCACAGGGCTGCAGCTGGTTAATTTAGATCAAGGTTATTATAGCTAACTAAAACTAAACTAAAAATTAAAATTTAAAAAACTAGGCTATTGGAAATAATCAAAACTAACTAAAATAAAATAAAAACATACAGGAAATGTCCTTAGTTCTAGTCTTTGTTAGTTGGATTAAATTTGGTCAATCAGTCTGTCTGATGAGACTCTGGTGCATCTGTTTATTGAGACTCAGGAGGTCTACATGATTTTGACTAATCTGCCTTCACAAAGTGTTGTTTGTATTGTAATTTATGATCTAAACATCTTAAAGCTTCCCCTGACAAATACCATCTATATTATAATAATCAAGAAAACTAAAACTAACACTGAAACTAATAAAACCTAAACTAAAACTAAACATTTTCAAACAATGAAAACTAAACTAAGAAACCCACTCTGGAAACAAACTGAAACTAAACTGAACTCAGAACAAAGACTCAAAACGAAATAAAAATAAAAATAAATTAGAAAGTGCAAAACTATAATAACTCTGATGTAGATTAATCATGATGAATACCTATTCATTATTAGATTTGCTTCATTTCGTGGAGTCAAAAAGACTCATGACAGAAAGTGATATATATACTTAATGTGTTTTTTTTTTAAACTAAAGAACACATTTCGTGTCCAGATTGCAAAATAAAAGTTAAAAAAAGAAATGAATAATACCAACCACACCATATTAACCAACCACATTTTCTTCTTTCAAATCAAACAATTATGCATATTAATGTGGCCCTCTTACTTATCTTTTAGCCAGCTGCTGAGACAGAACTTGCTTATCACAGTAGAGATGACCACTTCTTTTGCACATTTTTAGCTGCGACTGAGAATCCTCGACTGATGTTTGCTTCACATTGATGTGGTATTTTAAGCTGGAAGTGCTTTGGTGAGAGGAAAACTCCTTCCTCCAGAGTGTGCACACTACTTTAGGTCAGTCAATTGTTCTGCCTTAGTTTTTCTTGTACTCAAACTTCCCATCCAGGGGGCCAGTATGATCCAACTGGATCGTGTTGATTCTGCCACCAGATAGCATTGGAGCACCAAACCACGTCAGTGAGTGGAATTGTGGGATTCATTGTCACTGTGCATTAAAAAAATTTATCAAATTAATCAGGCATATTAATTAATCTGGATTAGCACATTAATTTTGACAGCCTTACTTTATTATAAGTTCATAATTTCTTTGTTGACAAGTTTTAAGTTATTTTTCAGTTTTTTTATTTCCAAATAGTTCAAAAGAGAGCGCTACATATGAGCAATGCATTGCACAGCTATAAAGTTTAATAAACCAGCCACTGTTCTGCTGTTCTGCTGTTCATTGTAAAACAGTCAGTACATGTACAGCTGTACATATGGAGCTTTATTGCTTTATTATTTTTATCTTATTTTTACTCTATTTTTATTTTATCTATTTTGTTGTCTTACTCTGTGTTCTATGTTTCATGTGGCATCATTGCACTGAAGAAAATTTCTAGTTTGTGGAGGCTTCCACTGACAATGGCAATAAAAAGCATTCTGATTCTGATGCTACAGTGCATCTTCTTCCCCACCAAAAGTGTTTTTTTTCTGGTTAGGGGCTACTTGGGGTACATGAATGAAAAAAGGCCACTGAGTTACAGGGATCCATCACTTCCGACTCATTTATCAATGTGTTGGTTAATATAGCAAAGCTGAGTTGGCCTCAGTTGTCAGTGTAGTGGTTTACCCATGTGCCTTACAAGCCAAAAGTCCCTGGTTCAATTCTAGGTGGGAACACAAGTCCCTGTCACCATGGAGGGTTGCGTCAGGAAGGGCCTCCAGTGTAAAACCTCTGCCAGATTACCAATGTGGATTAATCTGCTGTGGTGACTCCCTGGGGAAAATACAAGGAAGCAGCCAAAGGTGCATACTTGGATAAAAACATGTAAAATTTCTGGCCCACTCCCAATAAAAATATGACGGGAGCACAGAAATTTTACTCATGAGGAAACAGTCCGGCTTCAACAGGAATACATATTTTTTCTTAAGCTTAACAATGTTGAGGTGTGACTTGCAGGCAACAAAAAATGAATAAAAATACAAATGTGGACTATAGTTGTACATGCATTTAACATTAAAGTAAAGCATGTCAATAAATTATGTGTCTGGCCCTTGATGTGATTCTTGTTTCACAGCATGGCCCTCACAGAAACTGAGTTTCAAACCTCTGCTCCAAATGTTCAGTTTCAGACATTTTTTTCTACTCTTGCCACTGTACGACATCACTGAGACTAAATAGCCTAAAGCCCCACCCACCTGCTGTTCAGATCTTCTGTTTTTGATGAAATTTGCTTCAAAGGATGAAGAGCTAAAACAGCTTGTTACAGACAGTGGGTTATTTTGAACTCAGAGACATGAAAAGCTTCTTTCAAACCAAGAGCAAAAGTATGGAGCTGAAAACTAGCACAGTAGTGCAATTTTAAGTGATAATACACAATACAATGATAATACTTAACTTTGGAATGAAGGAAAGGAAGCAGGTCTTATGTTATGTGTCTGTGAAAGCCATTTCAAGTAGATACAGTACTGTGCAAAACTCTTGAGCTACCTCTCATTCTTGAAACAATATTTTGCTTCAAAAATTTTCTTTGGCTATTGGCTGGTTTTTAAAAAAAACTCATTTTCTGTCCATTTCTTGTGCCCAACCATATTCAGAAGAATTTTTAAGACACTTAAGAATGACTTATGCACAGTGTCTGAAATGCATGTGCTTAAGAAATGGGAAAAACATTGTGACGAGGGACCTAAGAAATGCATCTGGCTCGTCAGTCAATCCGTCTAATGTTTGCCGAGGCCTCATTAGAAATGGTCTGAGCGGCTGTCAAGAAGCCATTCTTAAGGAAGGGAAGCAGGGACAAAAGGCTGAGGTATGCCAAGTCACACAAGTAGTGGACAAATTAAAAAAAAAAAAATCAGTGGCAACAGCAACGTTCCCTCTAAGCTGCACGCCTGGATGTGCGCTGCATAGGTTTTCTGCGCGCGGAGGATGCGGGAGCAGAGCAAGTGTGCAGGTTAGATTTTTGATCAACCATGCAATAACCATTTAGAACGTCTCTGATCGGGAGTGACTTCATTTTTCTACATGACAAAGATCCCAAAAATGCTGTCAATGCAGTAAAAGCCTACCTGGCTTGAAAAACACAGTGGCACACTATCAGTCATGGAATGGCCTCCTCAGAGCCCAAACCTCAACATTATTGAAGCAGCGTGGGATCATCTTGAGAAAAAACAGAACAAAAAGCAACCAACATCTAAAAAAGAGCTTTGGAATGTCCTTCAAGAAGCCTGGAAAACTACTTAAAGAAATGACAAGAAAGCTTGGCTAAGAGAGCTCAGGCTGTGTTGAAGAATAAAGGTGGTCATACCAAATGCACAAACTCTGTTTTTGCCTTATGTACTGTATTGTGTAATGTGGTGCAGTGGCCTGGTGCCTAAGACAAATTTCCCCTTGAGGGACATTAAAGTTCCATTTATGTTTTCATATGTTTCAGTAAATCATTGCACCTTTTTCCCATTATCCAAGCTAAATAAAAGAAGTGAGGAGTGGTTTGAGACTTTTGCACAATACTGTGCAACTCAGCCCACCAAGACGAAACATGGTTGGAGGGGGAAAAGAGGCAGCAGAGAAAGTCCAGGCTGTGGAGCTCCTGTCCAGGTTAGCAGAGATTTAATAGTCTGGAGAAGGGAGCACAACACAGGGACGGGATAAACTGAGGGGCTCCACCAAGGCACAGTATAATTTATATATCAGGATTACTTGAACAGTGATTAATGCAAAGATACTCTAGCAGTGTCCAAGAATAAGAACATGGAGGTGGTCATGAGCAGAATGGGACCCCTTTTAATTCACATTCACCGCCTCAGTATCATAATCTGCAGTGAGTTCACTGAGGCAGGCAGCCAGAGTCACTGCTTTGTTACTGTGATGAGTCTGCCAGCACATGAGAGATGCTTTCTGACCGGAGTGATCAGCAATCGCACTGATGCACACAGAGAGGCCTTGAGACGCTGCTGCACATGAGCTGAAGCCAGTGATCACCTGCAACTGTTTTGTTTTTCCTTCAGTTACTTAAAGCTCTGACTTCAAATTGCTCTTTAGTCACAGGGCACATTAGCACCTCTGGAAATCTGTCGATGCTTTTGTTTAGTTTGTTTAGAGTTCAGTTCATGATGGAAAGCATTACGATGAAAAGATCTGGAATCAAACCTAATGTTTTGGATTTCTGGTTCTGATCGGTTTTGAATGTCGTGCATGAAGGGTCCCGGCAACTGAGGATCAAACTGTGGACATAATACGTGTCTTAACATTTTTTTTAAAAATAAAAAAAATTTGCGGGTCAATCTACGATCCTACCCTCAACTATGCCCTTGAGCTGTGAATTGTGCTGAAAGAACGAGATCACTGATATAAGCAGTGGAAACGAGCTTCCTCTGAAGGGTCTCCGGTCTCTACCTTAGAGAAAGGGTGAGGAGCTCAGTCATTCAGTTGACATTCAGAACAGAACTTCTTCTTCTTCACATGCAAAGGAGCCAACTGATGTCATCTGATTAGGATGCCTCCTAGGTGAGTGTTTTTTTGGCATTTCAAACTGGGGCAGACCCAGGACATAATGGCAAGATTATGTCTCCTGTCTGGCACGCTATCGCCTTGGTGTCCCCCCACCAGAGATGTTGGTTGGGGAAAGGAAGGTCTGGATGTCTTTTCTTAGACTGCGGCCCCAGCAGCAACCTGAACTCAGATAAGCAGCAGAAGATATATGGATGGATGTTCATTTTATTTCTAAATTTCCCTCATTAAAACTGAAGCATGGACGCAAGAACACACGGGAAGCTGAATTATAATCTAAAATGTTTTTACTTTTTCTTTACTAGTACCAATTAAAAAACAAAATGATTTAAAAAAAAAAAAAAGAGCATAACTTGATCAACATCTTTAGCCAAAATTAATTTGTCATCTTCACCTTGACAGTTGAGCATAACACCCATTATCTCTGCTGATCTGGTGCTATAAGCTGTAAGCGTGTGTTTGATCTGTGTGTTTAGATTTGACTTAAAAATCTGATTATTATTTTATACAGAGTTTTAAAAGAGTGGAGGGCACCTTCTACTTTTTTTTAACACCTCACGTTTTATGGGATAAACATGATAATTATATTTTCAAGCAACTGAATGAAACTTCTTGGACAAAACATTCAACAACACGGAAAAAAACAAAGCGCTGATACATTCAAGTTTGGACTGTTGTTTGATATGAAAGCATCCACTGAATGTATTTAACTTAATATAATCACGACTTGGAAATTCTCCACTGCAGCTGCTTACCAAGCCTACATAATAACTTAATAATCATAATTACATTGCATTGTTTAAATGGACGCCTGCAGATTAGATGGCTCCCCGTGGGCTAAACACACTTTTCCAAACAGGCGTTTCAACTAATGGCTCCCTGGAAACACTGCCGTGTTAAAATCTGTCAAAAGCTCACACACACACACACACACACACACACACACACACACACACACACACACACACACACACACACACAGCTGGCAGAGAAGCACTAATTTTAGTTTTAATTAAATTCACCACCTCTTGAATTCATCTCAGGGTTGCGGTTAAGAACAAAGCTACACTGTGAAGTAATCACGCTTGAATCCTGGCTTCACAGCTTAGCGTGCTGATAGATAGCAGATCAGAAACACCTCCGCCACCCACCCACCCACCCACCCCCTCACATGAGTGATTTTCTCAATTAGCTCTGCTGAAGCGTGCAGCTGAGTGTGTGCACAAGACAGCAGGCCTGTGTTTTTGTGACTTTCTTTTTAAGCAAGAAGCACATGTGTGGGCATGCGTTCATACTGTAATGTACAAAGATACAGTACGTTTGCATGCAGGCTTGTTAATCTCCATAAAACCATAAAAGAAATCCAAATGAATGCTTTTTAAAGACCTCAATAGAGGAAATGCGCTTGTTAAATGATGGTGTATGGACCCCTTGTTTCAGCGCTGAATGAGGTTCCCCTTGTCTTGTTTTTTAATAGACACAAGCCCCCAAACACAATGTCAGTGACACTGGATCCATCACACTTCACAGGTTATTGCAATGTATGAAGTACAGAGATAAGTGATACATTTTCTTGTCACTGGCTGGCTGTACTACACAGATGAGAATTAAAATCCACTGAGAAGTCAAGGAGGTTCACAAACAGTCATATTCAAAACAACAGCCCTGGTTCTTAACCCAGATTAAGATATTATTATGCCATGAAAATCCTAAAGATGGTATTTGTAAATGAAATGACCGAGGGATACGAGAAAGCATTAATTTTTAGCTCATCCAGCTAAAAGGCCGATAAATTAGTGCCATGACGAGGCATCCATTATCCATCTATCCATCCACAATTTAAAGAATTTTTACTTCTCCCAGAATGCTGATCACAATTAGCCCTGTAAAGCCTGAACCATGAAGTAATTACCAGAAATGTTTGGTTTTTTTAAATTGAAGTGTTAATTTAACCTTATGACAATTTAATTTAATGTAAGTTTGCATATATGAGTTTTGAGTTACATCGTTTATGTTACATCCGGCATTTTTCTACAGGTTATTGTTTACAGTTTGTTTATGTTAAACAAAAACATATAAAATACAACATTTTTAACCTATTAAACTTTGAGTTCTCTTTAAAATAAACAAGGAATAATTGCTATTTTTTTTTACTGGTGCATGAATTACTGATACCTGGTGGATTATCCATGCACTGCATGTGTCTGATTGTGCACAACAGCTTTATCAGGGGGAAAACTTCACTGTGATGGCTGCCCTTACTCATCATCCAATGCTTTTGCAGTGCAAAAACTGCAAAAACTGCATCAGGTTCGGCCGATTTACGCCATCGTTCAATCACATTGTACCCCTGTGATATCTCCAGTGACCAATGCCATCACTGCTGAGGCAAAGAGGGCAAGGTACATCCATAAGGATAGTACTACTCACCCTCCATACTACATAATGTGTGCCACACCTGTAGCTCTACTATATCAACCAGTCTGTTTTTTTCTGTGTAAGTAGCCCACCCGCCTCTCCTCAGCTCTTCACTACGCCCTCCCTGCACACAGTGGAGCTTTTTACTGACAAAACTACTAATGGAGGGAAAAGTAAAGGAGACGAGGTAAAAAGCATCTCTGTGAGTGCACAGTCAGGTTATGCTCTAATTTAAAAATCAATCCAGCAGTCAGCAATATCATCCTCTTGTTTTGTCATTTGATGATAATGATAGATCAGTGTAGTCTCTCCACAATCATGCACACATTAATTGTCAAGTATACCGTGTTGTTTGCACGAGGCTGCGCACACTTAGACGCATCTGTTTTCAGGTTATATGTAGAGATGTAATGCAGATTAAATTTACTGGGAATCTCATCATAATGCTAATTTGAATTTAAAGCATCAGCGGGGGAATGAGTGTAAAATCACCTTCCCCAATCACTTCGACCACTGCTGAGCCCCATCACCGTCACCCAATCTGCACAAGCCTACTTAAATCTTATTCAATTCAACTGAATTTCTAATTCTTATAACTACATATACATAGTTCCCACAGACACGCTTTTTGGTCACGTGGCCTCCTTAGCGACGCCATCTTTGTTGGCAAGCTGTACTTGTTTACACACATCGCTGTTTATCTCCCCCACGAATTTTAAACTGTTTGATTTCAGATTCGACTTGTGATCAAAATCATGGAAAGGCAAAAGGAGAAAGACTATGTAGAATCATTAAGTATGGAGGATAGAAAGAGATGCCATGAGAGAATCAGCGTAATAGGTGTGGATCCATACTCGTTAGCAACGGAAAAGCTGAACCATGAAGTTTCAGCATTGCCACCAATTCGATACTATGACCCCCATTCCACTGGAGCCGTAATAGCACCAATTATGGTGATCTGTGTCAATTTAGCATTCCCTATATATTCCCGTCAAAAGGCTAACAGTCACGTTGCGACCCCGGCGTGTTGTTGCGGCATTCAGGATGCACTCTCGATGTATGCCCAGTTGTGCCACTCGCACTGCCGTGTTCAACCGATTACCAGCTGCTGAAAGGTGGTGAACTAACGTTGAACGGCCGTTTATCACGCACAATTCCCGGCACATTGCCAAAAATAGCCAGTCAAAATGGCATCGATTGGCACCAGTGGAATGGGGGTCTAAGACGTGTACAATTATCTTGTGTTGGCAAGTCACTGGAGGCACACAATCAGTTTGTTAATGGTTGGGTTGGCAACGTTTCCTCAAGTGTCCTGAATGCACAGCTGCCTGCAGCTAACCTACAGCAGTGGTGGCCGCTCACATGTTGTGACGTGTCTGTGGGAACTATGTATACAAACCTCTGGACTGGAAATACTTGTGATCACGAAAGACTCCTTTTTGTTTCCTGAGGGCCACCATAGGTTCTCTAACTGGTTTGGAAAGGGAGGGGGTCGAAGACTGGTATTAAATTGTTGCACCGTGCATTCTCACCAGTAACTGTCACTAAATACCACACACTGGAACTTTAAGCTAGATAGGGGCCGGTCAAAAAGTAGGTCCATGTTCCTGGATATGGCAGTTTGCAAGACTCCTTGTACAAACAGTCCAGACCCATACTCTTAGGAGTAACGATTTCTTGAAAATGACAGATATGACCTCAACACTGACCTTGAGCACAGTGGGTAAAGACCCATTAGGTGGTCCCTATGTGCAAGTTTTGCTAAAATCTGACCAATACGATTCTCGTGAATTGTGGATGGACAGAATTGGCGGACACCTCATCAGTCCTTTGGCCAGATGAGATGATTCAGTCATCTTTCGCAACCTCTCCAATTTTTTATTAGCATTAATCATGTGTATCATGTCTTTGAGCAAAGTTTTAAAAACCATTGGCAACTAATGGATGATATATGAGACTGCTTTGCAGACCTTCGTCTGAACTGTGTGCACAATTATTAGGCAAGTTACATTTTTGAGGTTTAGTTATTTAGTGCACAGAATTATTAATCAACTCAACAAAAAACAAAAATATTTCCACCTCACTTGTAAATTTTGATCTGTTAAAGTGAGAATAATAAACAAACAACTCAAACTTTACAAATAAACATTTCTGACATTTCAAAAAACATAGCCACCCTTCTTTTCAATAACACTCAAAAATCTTCCATCCATGGAGTCTGTCAGTTTCTTGATCTCTTGACCATCAACTTCTTGTGCAGCAGCAACCACAGCATCCCAGACACTGTTCACAGAGGTGCACTGTTTTCCTTCACTGTACATCTCACGTTTAAGAAGGGCCCACATGTTCTCAATAGGGTTTAGGTCAGATGAGGAAGGGGGCCATGTCATTATTCTTTCATCTTTAAGGCCTTCACTGGCTAGCCACCCAGTGGAGGACTTTGATGCATGAGATGGACCATTGTCCTGCATAAAATCATGGTCTTCTTGAAAGATGCAGACTTTTTCCTGCACCACTGCATGAAGAGAGTGTCTTCTAGAAACTGACAGTAGGTTTAGGAGTTGAGTTTGAGCCCATCTTCAACCAGAAAAGGTCCTGCTGAGTTTTTAACTTTGATGTTTTTTGGGGTTCTCCTTCTATGTTGTGAACTCTGCTGTTGTTTCCTTTCCTATCCCAACCTACTTTTCAAACAATCAGTATTCAGCCTGCACATAGCACAAAGCTGTTAGTTTTTTGGAGGACTGCGCACAAGCACTTCTGTGTAGGGTGTATATTCCTCTGTGTAGGCAAATACCTATGCAAAAGGAAACAAACGCAGTGCCGTAAATCAGCCATAACCCCGTGTTGTGGTGGATGGGTTCATCCCTGCTGTTCTCTTGCCTGAAGTCTGGTCCATTTTCAGCATCTTCTTCCTGCCATGTGAAGCTGTTTGTCCCTGCCCATTGGGGACTCTCAACATCAACTTTTATTGAGAACAATTCAATCCTCATCCTACATCCTCCTTTTGCTAATATGTTTAAATTAGCTTTCTTCTGATTTAAATTTCAGGCTTTTGAAGACTTCTTAATGACCTTTGGGAACCCTGTCTGCCAACAATTTTTTTTTACAACATTTGACACTGTATTTTTTTTTCTTCAGCTGAAAAGATCACGATTTCTGGTATGTGACTGCAGAACAGGGAGGAAAAAAAGAAAAACAATAGAAAGTGACTGTAATAACGGACAGAAGGATTTAACAGCATTTCTCCATAAATGCTGCAGTGAACACGCTGTTACAAAAAACAGAGAAGAGACCGAGATCACAGAGTGAAATATATAATTCACTCCAGAGGTCAAGTGTTACATTACCTAGTGCCGCATTTACTGTTCTTTTAAATAAAAACCAGGTGTGTGCTTAAGCTGAACCGACCTGGAGATAAGCTAGGACCTAAAAAGATTACAAGTCCCCTAGGGCCAGGTCTCGTTTGTAATGTATACTCGAGCAGTGGTTCCCAGCCTCTCTGGAGTGACCTACTTCCACAATCCTGGCAGATGAACTCATGAACCCCTTCGCAGCCCATCATGCTCCAGGTGGGTTAATCTGAATTAAAATGGAAACTATTTGACACTGCTTATTGCATGAAATTTGAAATTGTTGTATTTTCTCCACACAGATGCAATCTAAATGTTTAGGTCAGTTTGGGCATGCTTTCTTCTCCAACACCCCATTAAAATGTCTAATTTTATGCCTTTGGCTAGAAATGGTCTCCAAAAAGTCAAAACAAACATGCAAAAAATAAAAACCATAAACATTTTATTTAGTAGCAATAAGTTTAAAAAGCAGCAAGTGCTCATGTTTAAAAAGCAGATTTTTACTTTTTTTTTCATAGGACACAACCCCCTAAATCCAAAATTACCTCCATCTCATCCTATCCCTCACAATGTCATCTGCAAACATCATTGTCCACGGAGACTCCTGCCTGACCTCATCTGTCAATCTGTCCATCACCATTGCAAACAAGAAGGGGCTCAGAGCTGATCCCTGGTGTAATCCCACCCCCACTTTGAACCCATCTGTCACTCCTACTGCACAACTCACCACTGTCTCACTGTCCTCATACATGTCCTGCACCACCTTCACATACTTCTCTGCCACTCCAGACTTCATCATACAGTTCCACAGTTCCTCTCTTGGCACCCTATCATATTCTTTCTCTAGATCCACAAAGACACAGTGCAACTTCTTCTGACCTTCTCTATACTTCTCCATCAACACTCGCAAAGCAAATATTGCATCTGTTGTAC
>VUQH01068161.1:5770-16696 GCA_015106775.1 Etroplus canarensis
AAATATGAAAAACAAAAAAAAAAAAAAAAAAACAAAAAGGAAAAAAAAAAAAAAAATCAAGTGTCAAGGAGGGGGGGCACTGCAAGGGCCAGAAAGCAAGCAAGAAAGAAAGCAAGAAAAGGGAAATACAGGCAAAGGGAGAACTGGAGCTAAGTTCAAGCCAAAGTCAATTGAACAACTAATGTGAATCGATTTGTTGCCTCTGCTTTTGCTCTTTCGGGAGCGAGTGACATTTTAAAGGCATATTTTATTATTGGGAGGAGGTGGGGCTGTTTGCCTGGAAACTGAACACACTGACAGCCTGCTGACAGCTGGACAGAATACACTGAATAGAAGAAATACTGCAAGTGGGCCAGTGTGTGCTTGGAGAGCCCCTGTACGTGTGGTGAAGTCTGTTTGGATGTGTGTGTGTAATATGTCAGATGACATACAGCGGGAGTGAAAAAGTGTCAAGTGAACTGGGTCTGCGTGTAAGATGGAGCAATATGACCAAAATCTCATATCATAACAGCAGCGTGATGGCTCATTGGTTAGCACTGTGGCCTCACAGCAACAGGGTCCTGGGTTCAAACCCAGGTAGGGCCCCTCTGTGTAGAGTGTGCAGGTTTTCTCCTGGTTATATAAGGGCTAATAATGTATATCATGATATATTTTCTACAGATCAAATGAAGTAATAGTATAAATAAGGGCCATTTCTTTTTTCTTATTTCTGACGGCTGCATGTCATTAAATGCCTTCTCTCCCATAGTCTGTGTCTCTCTTTGCTCTCCTTTCTCTCTTCTCTTTCCCCTCACCCCCGACCGGTCGAGGCAGATGGCTGCCCCTCCCTGAGCCTGGTTCTGCTGAAAGTCTCTTCCTGTTAAAGGGGAGTTCTTCCTTCCCACAGTTGCCAAGTGCTTGCTCACAGGGGATCGTTTGATTGTTGAGGTTTTCTCTCTTACCTTACAGTGCAAAGCACCTTGAGGTGACTTTTGTTGTGAATTGGCGCTATATAAATAAAACTGAATTGAACTGAATTTTGCGTTTTAAATTTTATACTCAAAAATTAATTACCCTCATTCATAAGTGATTAATTTTCTCCTTGTTTGATTAAAAATGCAAAATATTAACGTATGAAATGTGAAGCACTTTTAAAAAAAGAATAAATACAGGGGTAACGTAAATATTGGTGTATAAAATATCAAATATAAAAATTGAATTTTTCTAACTTAAACCACAGCAGAGAATTAAGCCATGCTGGTATTCATGTTTCCACAAAATTAAAAAATATCTTCATAACTTTTAGCCAAATTACCAGTGTGGATTAATCCGCTGTGGTGACCCCTTGAGGAGAATACAAAGGAGCAGCCGAAGGTACGTTGTCATAAACAGTAGCCACATGCACTACTATTTGCTTGTGCTAGTTGGCAGAAATACAAGTCAGTTGAATGAATTATTCCTCTTTTATTAATGTACAACGGCCTGTGGGGGGTCTCCAAATTATGACTAATATTGTTGTGCATTTGTGACATGTAATGGTAATGCATTCCATATATCTCGCTATATTTGTTTAATCAAAGTCAGGACTGCTCCTGACAGGCTTCCTTTGTTGTGTCTGGGGCCAGTCCCTCAGCCCTCGTTTAACCAAGCAAGCAAACAGCTAAAAACTTTATGCATGTGTTCAACACGCTTTCAGTAATGAACTGCGGGGCTCGATCAGGATGGCCCCATGCTAACAGCAGCCAATGAACTGTACCACTGATTGTTTTCACATACAAATATCTTGGCGTTCACACTGACGATAAACTGGACTTCATTAAACACACAAAAGCCATCTACAAGATGGGTCTGAGCCGTCTCTATTTTCTGACACGACTCAGGTCCTTCAATAGCTGCAGGACAATGCTCAGGATGTTTTATGAGTCTGTGGTTGCCAGTGCCATCCTCTATACTGTAGTTTGCTGGGACAGCAGACTGAGAGTAGCAGACAGCAAGAGACTCAACAAACTGATCCATAAGAACAGCAAAGTAGTGGGTGTGAAGGGGGATGCTGTCCAAGTTGAGGACAATACTGGACAATCCTTCACGCCCTCTCCATGATGTGCTGGACAGACACAGGAGCACATTCAGCAGCAGACTCATCCCACCATGATGCACCACAGAACACCACAGGAAATCATTCCTACCTGTGGACATCAAAACTTTACAACTATTTTTATCTGCCTTACCTTTTATATACTGTATATAGTATTGATAAATTTATATTCACTTTATTTTATAACACATACACATATATTGTCCCCTGTAGGGTAGTGGTTTGTGCATTAACCTTACAAGTGAAAGGTCCCTGGTTTGATTCCAGGTTGCAAATGCAACTGTTTTACACTTTATAGCTCCTCCCCTTGAGAACTGGACTTTACCTACTGCCATGCTGTGTACGTACTGCAAACAGTATTGTTCAACTTTGAACCATCTGTGCTACAAACTGGACTCTCTGAATATATATTTAAATATTTTGTCTTGTTAAATGTATTTCTTGCTTCATATTTATATTTATATATACTTAACGGAGTGTTTACAGTATAACGCAAGCAATGTCGCCCCTGGGATTAATAAAGTATTCTGATTTTGAAAGGTTAAGAAGTTGCCACTGGTCTTTTCAGCTAATAGCTAGCTGTTATGTTAGCCACCACCAGTAGGGTAGTAAACTTAAACATAAGTGGACAGTTTATTAAAAATTAGATTTGGCTCCATCTATCCATCCATCCATCCATCTGCTTCCACTTATCCAGTTTACAGTCATGGGGATGCTGAAGCCTTTCCTAGCTGTCATAGCGGGGGAGACAGGGTATACTCTGGACAGGTCACCACTTCCCAACAAAGAGAGAGACAGACAACCATTCACCCTCATGTTCACACCTACAGTCAATTTAGAATCTCTAATAAACCTAACCCCACGCGTGTCTTTAGACTGTGGGAGGAACCCAGAGTACCCAGAGAGAACCCCATGCAACCTGCCAAAAAAGTCACTGTTCTCCTCTCCTTTCCTACTCTTTGGAGCGGACACCACTTGGACCACCTCACAATTCAAGGATCTGAAGCATCTTTCAGAAGAACTGGCAAGAAGAACGGGGTTTGCATGTAGAAACTGCGGTTACATTTGGCTTGCTTGCAAGGCCTAATATTGTGGATAGGCCAGATTGATCCCATTGACCTTCACATTGTTCGAGTCATGCATGGCTTGGTGGACCTGGACAGAAAAGTGATTGACAAGTTTGCCCAGATGAAAGATCATGTGCAACTTTCCTTTTCAAGCAGGAAACTTTACTGGTGAGTCAATTTTGCATTTATTGCAGGGTTGTTTTGACAGTAAGATACAGACCTTAAAGCAGAAGTTTTTCCTGCTCTGAAATGTTGGTTCTGATATCTTATAATGTGGTCATTTGCTGCTTAAGAAGATTAGATTTGTAATTCTACTCAGTATAACCAGGTAATTTATCAGTTCTGTGAGTTCAAATGTTGTTATTGATAATCCTGCGCATTTGTCTCCACTTCTGCTTACTCCTGCCCCGTTATACCTGCTTATACATACTTATAATTTCATTGATAAGGCACGTTTGCATTTCTATTTTATAGAAAAATATTATGACTCCACCCTTCACTGACCAGGCTAAGCCATTCTTTCACTCGCTGTGATGGGAAGTCACAAACAAGCAGTGGGAAGTAGGCTAGCACAAGATGACAGTAGCTGGGAAAAGTACTGTTCTGCAGTACTTTGATGTAGAGAATGAACGGCTGTATTTTAGCTGTGTCAGAGTAAATTGGCGTAACGATGCAAGGGAAGCAAGTAGCAACCACAGCTGTGCGGACGCTAGCCTGAAAAGAAGAAGCGCTAGTGCTGCTAGTGCTGCGGACGCTAGCAACGCTTGGTAAATTAATCTGAGGTGTGTGTGCAACGTCACACACGATACAAAGTGCAAGCATATTTCAGTGACGTTTAAATCGCAATTTGGCTATTGAAGAATGTGATTAAAGGTTTTAAAATGCTCTTATGCAGTATTCATATTTTAAAACCGTAAAAATTAGTGGTGGGAACATCCTCAGTAAACAGTGTATTTTGCAACACCCCGAAAAAAATAAAAGAATCTGATACAACAGATGTGTATAATGCATCCTGTAGTGGGCTTTGTTCTACTCAATGCACTGCATTATTAGTTTATATGTTCATGTGTGTGTACAATGGTCATGCCTTATTAGGTGGATGAGCACATCGATGTCCACATGCCTACAGTGGTTTTCACATCGTTCATCCAATGTGCATGTTTCTATACAGGCATGCATATGTGTGCATGTGAGTGTGAGCATATTCTGTGAGAATAATTCATGGCAGTGAGTGAGTGAAATGTGGTGGCCGTCCACCGGCAGCCTGGAGTTCTGCCAGTATAGAGGGCCGACATTAATAATTAAAAACACTTTTACAGAGAGGATTTCTGCAGCGTCCGTTGTCGGCTGCTCTCTTCAAGGGCACATTCAGGACAGTCACACAGAGAAAAAGTTTGGAAATGTTGCAGAGAGGGGGAAAAAATGCCAAAGATAGCAGTGGTATAAAAAAAAAGGTCATCACTGGGCCAGGCTACAAATCATCCCTAAAAAAAACTGTTTTTGGCTTTTCTTTTCTCCAAAGCTATCTGGCTAACTTCTTTATTTTGACTCATTCGATGTGTACAGTCTGGCCTTTTCTCTTTATACAATCACTGGTGCTTAAGGACAATGAAAACTAAAAGGAATCCACTCAGTCGCACAACACACATCCCAAAGCAGCACTAAAATAAATAATTGAATCAGAGTAGTCCTAGCAGACCTCAGCAGACCTCATCCTGCAGCAGTCTTTGGTCAGAATCCAGTGAGTGTAGTAATCTACTTTTCATGGTATATGTAATCCTGAGGAAAGTCTTCCAAACAGCATGCTGTGCAAAGGAGTGGATAAAAACAAACAAACCAACATAGCTGTTCACCAGCGTGGAATTGTTCCAACCCAAAGGAGTCATCCTTAAGCCCAAATGGCTGGCCAAGTATAAGCACTGGGCCAATCCATGGTTTATTGGAAACACTAATGACTAACAAGGGAAATCATCTTTTTCATATTGTAAATTCTCAACCACACATATTATCACACATTGCGGATGCTGGCATATTATTATTTGATCTGCAGCTAATCAAAAATTAGGACATATTCTCCTTAAAGTCATAAACAAAATGCATCTTGGTGTTTTCTTGCTTCTGTAACCAAGTATACTGATGCTGATTTGGGTATGTTAGTGGTTAGCAGTGCACGTGTTTCATACGGGGCATGTAACGATAATCTTTTGCCGTGATCTTACCCTGACACTTCCTGCGCTAATTCAAACAACAAGATTAGTAAACTAAAATATTCACGATTTTGGATTTTACCAATCCTTCTCTTGGAAGTAAGGCTTGTATGTGCTCTTTCTGTTTCTTCTAGTAGGCCAGAAGATACACTGCCATCCATTCTGTTCATTGATGAACTGAAAGTAAGCCATATTATGTATGAGTGAGTGAATGTAAAATCTCTACTGCACAAGCTGGTCAGCTAAAAAGCTTTAGCGTGGCTGCCATCCAGGCCCCGTCTTTTCCATAGAAAGCCTAGCTTATTTCAGCAAACTGGTATAATGCTTCTGGCTGCTCCCTTTTTCCCACAAGGGTTTGCCAGAGCAGATGAATCTGCATTCACTATATGAACAAAAGTATTGGGCCACCTACACATTAGATCTTTAGGAGTTTTTATTATATCCCATTCTAAAACCACAGGCATTAATATGGAGTTGGACCTCCCTTCGCTGGGCCACCTCCTCCAGCAACTCCACTGGGGACACCAAGGTGGTCCCAAGCCACCCAAGTGATGTAAATCTCTCCAACATGTCCTGGGTTTGCCCTAAGACCTCGTCCCAGCAGGTCACGCCCAAAACACCTCACCTAGGAGGTGCTGAGGGGGGAATCCTGGTCAGCTACCCAAACTACCTCAGCTGGCTTCTTTCAATGCGGAGGGTACCCGCTCTACTCTGAGCCCTTCCTGAATGACCCCATCTCACCCCAGCTCTAAGAGACATCCCAGACACCATTTGGAGGAAACTCTTTTTCACCCATTGCATCAGTGACTGCATTCTTTTGGTCATTACCCAGAGCTTATGACCACAGGTGAGGCTAGGACCCGGTAAACCAACACATTTGCTTTCACACTCAGCTCTCTACTCACCACAACAGACAAACATAACATCCACATCACTGAAGACATCGCAACAATCCCTCTGTCAGCCTTCCACTCCACTATTCCCTCACTAATGAACAAAACCCAGAAATACTTAAGCTCCTCCACTTGGGGCAGCAAGTCGTTCCTGACCCAGACTGGGAATGCCACGTTTTTTCCCAGCTGAGAGCCATGTTGGAGATCTCATCCCAGCCAATTCACACTCAGCTGCAAACCGCCCAAGTGCAAGCTGGAGGTCATGGCTCAAAGAAGCCAACAGAAACACATCATCAGTGAAAAGCAGAGATAAGATCCTGAGGATGCTGTACCCGACACCCTCCACCCCTCTGCTGTGCCTAGAAATTCTGTCCATAAAAATGATGAACTGAATTGGTGACAAAGTGCAGCCCTGGTGGGGTCCACACCCACTGGGAAGGAGTCTGACTTATTGTAATCCAAGGAGCGGATAGCCCGTTGCCTTCCTGCAGGACCAGTGAGATCTTATTTAAGCTTTTTGGATGCAATGTTGACTCAAATTTAGGAGTACTCACTTTTCAAAAAATGCAAAATGTCTCATGTTCAACATTTAATATGTTGTCTTTTTTCTATATTTTGCACAGCTTCTAGTTAGAGTGTGGTAAACTACAAGTGAACTTTTACCTGCCTCTTGGCACTGGAGCTCGAAAGGCCACTGAGCCACATTTTAGCCTTGCGCGACCACTCTCACACTTGAGACATAAAACTCAGGTCCTGTTTAGCAGCTATCGACTATAGTTAAAGTTCAATTCATCAGAATTTAATGGCGGGTCTTCGGTGACATTTTAGATGGAACAGAGAGGTCAAGAGTCCAAAAACTACAAAAGAGAGCAAGTGGCCAAAAAGTTGGGACTATTTTCTGCAGTTAAACTTGTTTGCATTCTAAGTAGACAAGCTGCTAAATATGGAGCTCATAACATGGATTCAGGCAGGAACATGAGGCCATTAGTGCCACTCACAGGAGTTGATCAACAGCTGTTCATCATTAGTTCCACTCTTTGTGCAGGGCCAACTAAGCACCTACAATACACACACACATTAGCAAAACAGAGTGATGTATTTTACGCATTAATCTCTGTACATACAGCTTTCGCTGCTGCCGTTAGTATGACCTATTGATGCTGCTAACTGCAGTTATTCACTGGTGGCTGCCACAGCGCTATAAGCTGAAACACACTATCCATCATCCAAGACTTCAGTCATACTGCATATTATTCAGTTTAAACTATTACTGCTGCAAATCACGTTTGCTGATAAATACACACTAGCCACTGGCTAGAAAACACAGCCGTCGTGCATTGAAAGCTGAGAAAAATCCATCCACGGCCCAAACACTCAGTTATCATATCCAATTTATGGTACTGCTGCCGCTCTTGCTAACTCCTACTGCTGTTGCCAACCTTCTTTCAGCGGGCACTGCTGCACCAAAAACAGATTCACATAACTTTGCCTGACCTTATCAGTAGATATTATATTCCAGACATGCGGAGGGATATTTCATCAACTGCTATGATGAGCAGCATGTTAGTGTTGAAGACGCTCCAGTGATCCGTCATCTCTACACAGGACAGAGGGTAGAGCTATAGATCAAGCGCATTTTAACTATGATCAGATTCCCGTATGAGACAAACTACAGTTTCTTCATCATTTGAATGATTGGACTTAGCACTTCTCCTGGCTTCTATGTTATTTTATTACAAGTTCTTAGATTTAGATGGCATACTGGGCTATGCTTAGAAGCAATTCAGTTGACCTCATTCACAAACATCAGTGTTGTTCTGAGCATCATGTATATGTAAGTGAATCTGATTACTTGCAAATCAGCTGGCGCATGCTCAGTGTCTGCATGCTGCCAGTGCTCCATTTCGCTATATAATGAGCTGTGTTTAACTTAAGGTGGATCAGGGAGAAAGCAGTGTAGTTATATTCAGAAACCTTTATTTAGCCAACATAAAATCTCATTGAGATAAAAATTTCTTTTCAAGAAAGGCCTGGCAAAGAGGGCAGCAGAGATTGTCACAAATATAAGTTTGTTACGTACAGAAACAAATATAACTGAGACAGCACAAACAAATGAGCACAACACCAGGATAATATGGAATATTATATGAAGACTAAGAGAAATGTGAAGCCATTTGAGAAAATCAGGGGAGGCTGTGGCTCAGGAGGTAGAGCAGGTTATCTTCAGTCTAAGGCTTATGGTTTGATTCCACAGCTCCTCTAGTTAACATGCCAAAGTGTTCTTGAGAAATCCACTGAACCCCAAGTTGCTTCTGGTGCACCTTTTGGAGTGTGAATACATACATGATAGTTAAATGTGCTTTAAGGCATAGAATAAAGTGCTGTGTGAATGAGGCTTGTAATAAGAAGTATCAGTATATTTACCAATCGCATTATCCAAGAAAACTAACTTTTCTATCCTTTAATTCAATTCAGTTTTATTTATGTAGCACCAATTCACAACAAAAGTTGTCTCAAGTTGCTTTACATTGTAAGGTAAAGACCCTGCAGTATTAGAGCGAAAACCCAAACACTCAGACGATCCCCTGTGAGCAAGCACTTGGCAACTGTGGGAAGGAAGAACTCCCTTTTAACAGGAAGAGACCTCCATCTGCCTTGACTGGTTTGTGGTGAGGGGAAAGAGAAGACAGAAAGGAGAGCAAAGAGAGACACAGACTATGGGAGAGAAGAAAACATTTAATGACATGCAGCAGTAACAAATAAATGCACGGGGAGTGAAAAGAGGTGGGTGAAGAAGAAATGCCCAGTATATCATAAGAAGCCCCCCGGCAGCCTAAACCTATTGCAGCATAACTAAGCCCTAACTATAAGCTTTATCAAAAAGTTTTAAGCCTGATCTTAAGGGTGTCTGTCTCCTGAATACAAACTGGGAGCTGGTTCCACAATAGAGGGGCCTGATAGCTGAAGGCTCTGCCTCCCATTATACTTTTAAACACTTCAGGAACCACATGTAGCCTGCACTCTGAGAGCTCTATTGGGAAAATATAGTATAAAATTTACCTAAACTCGCCCACAGTAACTGTTTCAGAGAACTTAATGTTCTTTTTGTAGGCAAATTCAGGAAAAAGGGGAAACCTTTTCCCCCAGTTCTCTTCAGAATCTGGGAACAAGCATTTGTAAAATACTATGAGAGCGAAGGCCATACTGGTTATGTTTAATGCGCATGCACATACAATGAAGAAACCAACCCAAGTTTGCAGAAATGCAGAGACGGCCACCTACCAGCAGCACAGAGAGAACTGTGTTGTACATGATTTCCAAAGCTAGCAATAAAACCTAAAGCATAATGGTTAAACGGTATCTAACCTCTGCGTGCTACTCAGGTGCATTACGAGCAGATCACTGTAATCAATATAGTAAAATAAAAGTAGCAGAAATGAAGTGTTTCCTCACCTGGAGCGAGAAACAGCATTATTATTCCTAAAAAACAAACTTGAGTTAAGGTTTAGCTTGGACATCAGCTCTTCAGTGTGAGTTTTAAAGCACAAATTCTGATCTATAATGATACCTAAATATTTATAAGTTTTGAAATTCCAGTTTCAGCCCCTTGAGTGTTTTTGAGCTGAAGAAGTTGAAACAACATTTGAACACGGGTTTTCCTGCACTGAACACCAACTTAAGATAAGTTAAAGAGGACTGAACAGCATCAAAGGCAGACTGCAGAAATTCAAGGGTTTGTACAACTGAAGTTGAGGAACAACAAATATCTGTCATCTGCATAAAAATGGAATGCAGCATTTGATAAGCTTTCACAAAGGTTATTTGTGTACATAGAGAATGGCAGCGGTCCTAATATGGAGTCCTGGGCTGCTTTGGATACTGGGAGAAAAGAGGAAGATGACCCAGCAAAGCGGGAACAATGTGTTCCAGCTCAAATCCAAACAGAGCATTCCCAGAGAGGACAGGACAGATCACCAAAGCAGGGATCAGAGCTCAAAACATGCCAAAAGCTCAGCATTCATAGAACAATAATTAAAATCAAAGGAGCAAATCTCAAAATTATAGCACAAAACCCCCAAACCACGCCACATCCGGTCTACAATTTTGCTTTGGTGGAACATTTGGTGAAAGGGCTGCCTATTAAAATAGGCCTATGTTTTGTTTGTGTTCTTTAAAAAAAACTGATCAGATTTTATGTGATTTAAGTGTAACTCCAGTTCCAGGAAGTTTTGTGACGCTGTGTAAAATATTAATAAAAACACAATGCAATGACTTGCAAATCTCACTAAAGGCAGAGTCTATCAGAAGTAAAGATGGGTGAAAGTTCAGCATCTACAAATTGTAGAGCAATTTCACAATGATGTTCCTCAGTGTGAATTTGCAGACTTTAAATGTCCCATCATCTACAGTACATAATATCATCAAAGATTCTGAGGATCTGGAGACATCTCTGTGAAATGGTCACAGATCAGTACTAGATGCTTCTGAGCCCTCAGGCAGCTTTGCATTACAAACAGGCATGATTCTGTGATAGAACTCACTGCATGGGCTCAGGAACACTGATGATGATTTCTGTGGCAGCAACATATTTGCTGTTTGCTTTACACAGCCCCACATGGATTCAAACCAGTTACTGTATACCTTGGTCACACACCTGCATTTCCTCCACACCATCAGCTGCCCCA
>VUQH01068172.1:0-16494 GCA_015106775.1 Etroplus canarensis
CACACACACACAATCTGCACTACCTCAATAGCTGCTACTGCACATCACCGCCTTTTCTCGGTGCTAGTGTCTTGTTGTGTTGTCTTTTCATTGTGTCTTTCATGTCTACTGTTTTGCACTATTTTGATATTTTGCAATATGTTCATCTGGTTCATCTGGTTTAGATGAAAAGGGTTCTGTTCTTGCATTGTCTGCAACTACACCATGTTGCACACATTGCACTTTATTATTTATCTATTTTATTTTATTTTTTCTTTCAAAGTTTTATTTTTAAATTTTAAACTGCTTAAAAAAAAAAATCCTTCCTGTCATATGTCTGTATGTTTATATGTTGCACCAGGTCCTGGAGAAACGCTGTTTCATTTCACTATGTTCTGTGTCAGCTGTATGTGGTTGAAATGACAAATAAATAGCTCTTGAATCTTGAATAAATAGCTCTCGAACCATGCAAAGATGGCAAATGACTATGTGAGAGCCTTCGAGCCACTTTCACAGAAGCACATCAGCCTAGAGCCCTCAGAGGTTAAATGTCCACTAAATTCTGAGAGTTAGTAAAAGCTGACACTGGAACTAAATGAGAAAAGGTAAATAAAGGTAACAGAAAGAAAACATCAGCCAAACATGGGGATGTTAATGTCAAGTGTTGATGTCTTTCAATTAGAGTTCACACATTAAACAAGTTCTCCTCTGCTGACAGACTGGGATCTGCTGCCAGGTTTGTCTTGTGGTTTTGTTTCCAAGAGCAAAATAAGCTCTCTGACCATCCAGCAGGCACGACTACTAGCAAATGCTCTCACCTGTAAGTACACAATTACCCCTGGCCTTTTCAGACAACCTTTTAATAAATACAAAGTACACGTAGCAAAAAGAGTAATCATGTATTGTTATTTCTGTTGGTAAGAAACCAGCACCATATGAACGGTTTGGATACTGTTATTTTCATCAATTGTCAGTCCCAAAGGTCCAGACTGTGGTCTACTGCACACGCTCTGTGTATCCTGAGGAAAATGAACAGCTGGTGAAAAGGGTGTTAGAGAAAACACACACTCACCCCAGACTGCTGCCCTACAGGTACATTAAACACACTCACCTGCTCTGTCATTGTACAGTTATCTGTTTAATAGGCATTTAATTTTTTAGTCAGACTTTATATTTTTTATCCACAGGCTTGAACCATGAGTGTAATGAGAAAACTGGAATCAGTCATTTACTCAGGCAGCAATTGAACCAGTCTTAGACAATTTCTGCTTTACTGGATTGTTGAATTAGTCTTCTGCTTTTATACTTTTGGTACTACCTGTTAGGATCCACAGTAAGAAAAACTTAGGCCATATTTCAGTAAACAACTCCTGTTTCCTTCCAGGTGATATGTAAAGACTGAAGGGCTCAGCTCATCACACAGTGACCACCAAAACCAAATCTATTTTTTAAAGCTAAATTTATTTTTCTTTCGATGATGAAAGCTTGTAAAAATTCCTTGTAGAAAAGAGTACATCAGAGGAACAGCTCAGGTAGAGCAGTTTGAAGACAAAGTCGGAGAGGCAAGGTTGAGATGGTTTGGACGTGTTCAGAGGAGGGATACTGGATATATTGGCAGTAGTGTAGTGGTTTGTGCATTTGCCTTACAAGCGAATGGTCCCTGGTTTGATCCGGGTGGGGGCACAAGCCCCTCTCACCATGGAGGGTTGTGTCAGGAAGGGCATCCAGTGTAAAACATCTGCCAAAATACCAATGTGGATTAATCTGCTGTGGCGACCTTGATGGAGAATACATAGGAGCAGCCAAAAGGTACATATGCTCAGCGTGAACCTGCTTGCACCTCTGAAGAGAACATTTGCCAGTGGTGGGCTCGCCAGTTCTGGTGTTCATTGGTGAATGCCATTCAAGCTGCACAATGCTGGCCCTGAAACCACCACCATTGAGTTTGTTTGTAACTGGACAGATTGATATCCGTGAAGTTTAACTGACCTTATTTTATACGTTGATGATCAAGTGTTCCCTTATTATTTGAGCAGTGTAGATTTCTCATAGATTTCTTGGTTGATTCCTCATCAGATGTTTGTTAAAAAAAAGCAGGCAAACACAATTCTTCAGAATTCTTCAGAATTGCCCCACGCAAAACCTTGCGTGGCACTCATGTAGGCAAAAGCTCAGCTGCCATGAGGGTAATTTTGCTGTTTTGCAACTGTCAAGGAAAAAAAAAACAGGCTTATGCTAATTAAGTCTGTTTGTAAGCTTAAAGTCATTTGATTCCAGTGATTTGGACAATTTGGTTCTCTATTCCCATGCACAAATTTTTAAATAATGTATTGTTTAAACGTGAGTGTAACCGAGTGTGTCACCAAGCTGATGACAGTATAAAAGCTCAGCTGCGGTTACCGTTGGGACTGAGATTAATCCTACAGTAGGGATAAACGAGGCGGAGACGATATTTCAGTCTGTTTCATACTTGCTACTCCACAGAAGTCATTTCCCACTATCCGTCCAAATCCAAATGTTATTAAACCACCTCACGTAAGTTCTTTTATCAAATTGCATTAAGACTTCAAGCAGATGTTTGATCTTTGTGTTTACAGTATGAATTTGATGAAAACACAGTTGATTTTACAAGAAATGACAGTGGTTTTCAACCAGCACTGCACAGTAGCAACTCATGCTAAACACAAGTTACTCTTCCAAACAGCTTTGGGAAAGGAAGAAACAAACAACAAATATTAAACAGTTATAGATTATTCTGTATTTTTCATCCTTGGGAGACTAGAATAATATTCACCGCTGTTATTGCTTTTTGTTATTTTTAAAAATCTCACTGCATCATAACATGTAAGCTCCCAAATCATTATACAAGCCCACAGCATAATTTCAAGTCCCCTGGGCTTCAGCTGTTTAGTAGTGTTTTTCATCCTGCTGTAGAATAACAGTCACTTGCCTGGAAATGGCAGCAAGTGTAAACACTCAAAAAATTTAAAGAGCACCTTGTCTTCCCAAACAACACTACATTAAGAATGTGAATGAAGGTCATTTCTGCACATCATCTCCATATTTCAGCAATATTTAGACAGTGTTTGGTCCACTGAGAATAGTCATTCAACAGTTACTAAAATACTGAATTCTGAAGGGAACTTGTGCCTCAAGAACAACCTGGCAGTGACAGCTGTGCCCATAAACAAGGCTGTCCTTATTCTGTGAACAAGACAGTCTGTCAAGAAACACATATTGCACTGACCCTGAAATCTTGTAGGTCCAAATACTGTTTTATGTGAGTATTGTGCATTAAGGTTCAGTAAAACTGTCAATTGGATTATTTTTCAAGAACTTTGCCACAGTAAAAGATTGTTTGAAGAGACGCCGAGGCTGCTTAAACAAATCCTGTTTCCTATATTTAGTTGTCACAATAATTTATTCTTTCTTGGTTCAGTTTCCTGAAGCTGCCAATTCTTGTGAGCATTACAGAACCATTTACTTACAGCAGGGGTCCTCAAAGTTTTAATGACTAAATGCCAGTTTATGAAAAGCATGTATGATGGAGGGCCACACAAGAAAAACATGCAAATCAAATCACATTTATCTGCTCAGAAAACAGTGGTTTATGCTGTAGTCATTTTTGCAATTGTTTGCAGTTCTTTAATTAAGTGAG
The DNA here is from genome assembly GCA_015106775.1 of Etroplus canarensis. NCBI lineage: Eukaryota > Metazoa > Chordata > Actinopteri > Cichliformes > Cichlidae > Etroplus > Etroplus canarensis. The sequence goes on from VUQH01068172.1 coordinate 3,638, forward strand.
GTATTATTTCTTGAGTTTCTGGATTTCGATTTCCTGAGTTGAAAACTTTTTGAATTGAATTTTTCTGACTTTGGGATTTGGGCTATTGGAACATTTGTTTAATATATTTTGTTTGCATTTTTTAATTGAAACTGAAAATAACAAGGAATATGACATACTAAGATTTTAAATGTCAGGGGAAGGATCTAGCTAGCGCCCCAAAATTAAAATAACAAAAACACCTATTGAAGCAATCACATAAAAATGTCTGTAATTGTTAGTGTCATCAGGATTTAGATAGCTGCAACAGAAGAAAAACATTTCTTTTGTCACATACTTCCTGTTTTATACACTATATAAACAAAAGTATTGGGTCACATATGCATTATATCTACAGTAATTTTTCTTGTATCCGATTCTTAATCATGGGCATTAATATGGAGTTATTCCTCCATTTGCAGCTTTAACAGCTTTCACTCTTCTAGGAAGGCTTTCTACAACAATTTTGAGTGTCTGCAGGAATTTTTTGTGAGGTCAGACAGTGTTGTTGGACAAGGAGGCCTGGTCCATTCTAGTTCATCCCAAAGGTGTTTGACAGGGCTGAGGTCAGGGCTCTGTGGGGGCCGGTCAGGTTCTTCCACATCAAACTCATTCAACCATTTTTTATGGACCTTGCTTTGCACACTGGAGCACAGTCAGGAAAAGAAAAGGGCCTTCCCCAAATTGCTCCTACAAAGTTGAAAGCATAGAATAGGTCCAAAATGTCTTGGTAAGCTTAAGCATTAAGATTTCCCTTTAATGAAACTAAAGGATCCAGCCAAACTTCAGAAAAACAACCCATATCATTATCCCTCATTCACTCAATGCTTGGCATTGTGCTTGTTGATGTAAGACTTGCATGCAGCTGCTTGGGCATGGTTTTTGTGCTGATGTTAATGTCAGAGAAGGTTTGGAATGCTCTAGTTATTAAGTCAGGAAAGCATTGGTGACTTTTACACACTATACACCTCAGCACTCTCGTGCTCTGCAACTTTACGTTGTCTGCTACTTTGTGGCTGACTTGCTGTGTTTCTGAAAGCTTCCACTTTGCAATAATACCACTTACAGTTGATGGTGGAATATCAAGGAGGGACAAAATTTCACAAACTGACTTGTTGCAGTGGTTACATCCTATTACAGTACTATGCTCTAATTCAGTGAGCTCTTTAGAACAACTTATTCTTTCACAAAGGCAGACTGCAGTGTTAGGTGCTTGATTTTGACACACCTGAATTCAGTGAATAAGAGGTGCAGCCCAATACCTTTGTCCATATACAGGTAGTGTATATTTTATATGAACTGTGGAATGATCATCTGTGACACACACAGGCCAGACAAAATGTCACCAAGGGCCACCACTGGCCTGCGGGCCACACTTTGAGCACCCTGGGCTTACAGTAATGTCTCTAAATTCATGTGGTACTAGCAAATCAAAGTTAAAATGCTGCACAGCCTTTTTTCTTCTTTCATTGAGCTGAAGTTGCTCTGTGCTGCTCCCTCAGGGTGAACGGTCCCATTTTCCCTGATGACTCCCCATCAGAAGATGAAACAGACTCATCCAAATTTTTCAGGCTCAAACCATCGCAGTTCACGAATGGATGCTTCATCGCCAGACTGTCCCGACAGGTGAGAGACGGGGGAGGAGAAAGTGTGAGACGTGGAGGCTGAAGAGGAAAGTGAGATAAGTATAGAGGACAAGGCTACGTTTGGATTGGAGATCAAGGGGGAACAGAGACTTTGTGGTGTATTTGAGTGTTTACGTGTGTATGTATGTGTGAGTATGTGATTGCTTTGCAACAAGACCTTCCAGTAGTGCTGAGGCTGCGCTTTTTTACTGTCTGTCTGCTGGGAGGTCAGTCAGCTCTGCTAGTCTTCATACATACACACAAACACATACATATATAAAATGAGGTGTCTGCGTGTGTGTGTGTGTGTGTGTGTGTGTGTGCGTGCGTGCGTGCGTGTGTGTGTGTGTAGACCATTGCTCTGTGAAAACACTGCAGCATTATTCCAATATTCCATAAAAAAGAGACAAGTTAAAGATGAAATGTGCCTGAGCCAGTGAAACATTCCAGTACTTCAGAGCAAAGATGAATGGATAATTCTCTGTCGCTCCTTCAGCCCTCCCTCCAGCCTTGTTGCATCACCTCATTGCTCCATCTATTTGCCCCCTCCCCCTTCTTGCCTCTTGCTGCACTCATAAAGAGATGGAAAAATAAAACAGAAGGAACTGAGACGCTGCTCCCTTGATTACCTGCAGCTTGAAAAATGGTGCAGTGAGGTTTATACAGTTGCAATAAAACAGCATTTGTATGAGCTGAGTGGCATAATGAAACTGACAATTAACTCTAACATTGCAGCTTTTATTCTATTATAAGACAGACAAAATGTTGCAAAACACAGACAACCTTTCTAAAAATTAAGCATCATTAGAAATCTGATGATGCTGAATTCTCTTCAGTGCAGATGTTCAAGCTGGGAAGCAAACATGGGGACGATACGGACGCTGAAAGCTATGGGATGAAGCTATTATACACAAAGAAATGGCATATGACTGTTTAAAACTCATCGTGTAGATGGTAACCTTCCTGTATGCTGAATAAGGAACAGTTTACTTCTTCCAAGTGCAATCAGATGTTTGAACACAAAAAGAACAAAAAAACCCATAACTTGTAGGATTGCTTACTGGAGATGGAAACAAATACTGCATCTCAATTCAAACATTTATGTTAATTTACTTGCATATAGTACTCTATGTGCACTCCAAACTCATTTGTGTAGTGTTTGGATTTCTACAGACTGGTGTTTAAACTCAAACATGGCATGTTGTAGGAAGAATTAGGGTGAGAAGTACTGCATACACCACTGATGTATTCATAGTGCACTGCTTGTATAGGTACTTGTTAGTCTGAACAAACTTATGTATTCAAAGTAGAGTATATGTAGCATGGAGAACTAGTTACCAAGCAGGACACAGTCACTGGGGGGTTCTTGCAGCAATTTCAAGGTCCCATAAGCTACCACTTTAAGCCATGTTAGTATTAGTCTCACGTGTCCCTAGAATATATATTTCAAGTTTCACTCCAAAATACTTCACTCATGGTTTTTTGTACCATGCCCATATTTACCTGCTTTGGAGAGCGGTTTCTAATGGCCTGTAGCTTTAAATTGAACCGGAATGGCTGCTGCATCTGCCCTTTAGGAAAAGGTCTGTGAGTGACAGATTGCAGCAGCCAATAGGAGCCACGTAGCTTTTTCAGTAACATTATTTTTGATGGAGCCAAATTCTCAGCACAGTCTTTGTTTTTAACACCTGTGAATGTCGAGTTTGTCGTGATTACAAAAATCTAGATTTCAGCTGTGCAGAGCAGCCTGTCTCAAGTTAGTGGTGCAAGTGGTTTTCCACTGTAGTTCCTGAACTGCATTAAAATCTATATTTCATAGATTGTTCTGTTGTCTGAAAATAGCAACAAGAAAATATGTCAATGAGAAGAGATTTATTGAGAATTTGGCTGCATGTAGAAAGCCGGAGAGAAGCAAGCAAACGTAGACAGCTAACAGAAAGCCTGTCGAGTTTAACAGCACTAAGCATAAATGAACACAGAGAAACACACACCCAGTACTTGTCTGTTTTTTTCATAAATCACTCCTTAAAAGTTTTCATAATTCCCTCAGCACTTAATTTTCCCCAGAGCTCTGACCTGGAGAACAACAGGGTGGATTTATCAGCCAAAATAATCCAGGGTTTTCAGTTCTTCTGGTAAAAGGAGAACATGATGTTAGTCTGGTTATTTGTAGGTTATATAAAGAGTATTTTCATCACTTTACAGCCCTTTTTTGATATTTTACTGGAGTTGTGATGTTTTCCTTATTAAACCCATCAAAAAACAAACACTAAATTTCCCTCAGAGGACCCGGTGTGACTCTGGTGTTAAACACATCAGTCTGATTCAGAATTAACATGTTAAAATACCAGTCGTACAAATAAACTAACCTTGTGAGGCAGCAGCAGGTTGTTGCTCTACTGGTAAAAATTCAATTTTGTTTCTCCAGGTGAGTCTGCTGGCTTTGACCAGCAGAGCGGCTGCATTCCACACACAAAGAGCTGACCAACAGCAGCTAAAGCTCAGAAAACACTCAGGCTACAGTTAAATTGCTGGTTAAATAAAATATGATTTACTGTGGATTGTCCACACCAGTACATTTACTGTCAGCATTAGCAACATTCTTTGATGTTCTATTTAACATTGACCCTGAGAGAAGTTAGAGGTAAGGGGGCGGGAGTATGGGGAATTTCAGCGAAATGCCTATTGGTTCCCTATTTCTACATAGAAACAGGGGAAATCTGACTGGGATCAGACATCAGATTTTCACAGCTCATATTTTACACCTCAAAGTTTGAAAAAATGTCTTATCTCTAAAGACATGAGACCTTTAATGCCAGTAAGGGCTTTATGGAAGCAAGGAACATCTTAAACTGAGGACTCAACATATTAATCCTTTGCCATAATTTAATTGTTTTGCTGAAAAACAATTAAATCAGCAAAAATATTTGGCAACAAAACAAACTCACAACAATACTACAGAAAGAATACATTGGAAAAGGAAAAAATACAACAGGGGGCTCTGACTTTACACAGAAACACAAATACAAAGAAATAAATGATTGCTAAACTAAAACCCTGCCAAATGACAGTGAAATGTTGAAATGGTTTTTTTTTTAATAGACACAGTTCACAGGAGTTTCTCTAACTCCACATTTGGAAACTGTGGAGATTTCACACTTAGCATAACATCTTACTGCACATGTAAAGACATTCAGAATGCCCTGCAAACACAGGTCCTTAACACCCACAGCTTCTAAAGTGAACGCCAACCTGTTCATATACTGTCCGGTAACTTCTTAAAATTATTCAGACATGCATATTTACAAGCTAATTTACACAGCAGGCTCACATCATGGTTGTCCTTGCATCTCCAGCTTGGTCTCAAACAAATTAAACCAATACTAGACCAGAGGAGGGATAGTGGATATATTGGACAAAGGATGTTGAGGATGGAGCTTCCAGGCAGGAGGAGAAGAGGAAGACCACAGAGAAGATTCATGGATGTAGTGAAGGAGGACATGCAGAGGGTTGGTGTGAGGGAAGAGGATGCAAGGGATAGGGTGAGATGGAGGCAGATGATCGGCTTTGGCGACCCCTAACAGGAGCAGCCGAAAGAAGAAGAAGAAGACCAAGATGCACTTTGCGAAGTCTTGGTGGAGTAACCATCATCTTTCACAGTGCTGCCACGCTGTGACCAAAGTCTGTGACATCAAGTGACTGTTTGGCGAACAGCCAACAAAGGTCACATTCTTAAAAAAAATCAAAGAACGCATTCGCTTCCCTCCAATGTCAGAAGGAAAGGCTTATTTGAACCAAGTGGGAAACTATACAATGAAGTTTATATTATGTATCCACTTCCTGGCCACATATAAAAAGAGAAGTGGTGATTTGAGATACAGCTGAAGTACACTATATGTATGTAAGTACTGGGTCACACCTCCTAATCATTGAAATAATGTGTTTCATTTAGTCCTGTTGCCTCAGGTGTGTAAAATCAAGCATCTAGCCATGTAGCCTGCCATCACAACTATTTGTGAAAAAATGAATCATTCACTGAGTTTGAGCGTGATACTACAAAAGGACACCACTGCCACAGTGAAATTGATTTCATCCTAGATATTCCACAATTCACTGTATGTGGTATTATTGCAAACTAGAACTAAGTAGATTTCTATGCTTCCAACTTCATGGGATCAGTTTAAGGAATCCCATTTTCTGTTTGAATCATGACTGTGCCCCAGTGCACAAAGCAAGGTCCATGCAAGGTCCAAGGTATAATTGGTTGAGTTTGGTGTCAAAGAACTCAACTAGCCTGCACAGAGCCTGGACTTCAAACCCATCAGACACCTTATGGATGAACTAGAACAGAGAAAACAAACTGGGTCCTCTCATCCAACACCAGTGTCTGACCCCAAAAATCCTCTTCTGGATGAAGAGGCAAAAAAATCTCACAGACACACTCCAAAGTATTCCAAAAAAAGTGCCAGACTGTACAAAGACAGATATATAAGATCAAGTGATTGACAGGCAGGAAAACAGGGCAGATGGGAGGTAAAGGATCTGAAATGATGAGAGTGTATGAAAAAGAAAAGACAGGAAGAGCAGAATGAGCGAACTAATGATGATGATGGCGTACTGTAACAAGATAAACCATTATGTTCTCAGTCAGTCATTGTAAACTTTCTTTTGCTCAAGGCTTTAGTTTATGTGTTTTCATGCAGTTTTGTACCTACAGAATGTATGTTGAAGATGGAGCTGCCAGGCAGGAGGAGAAGAGGAAGACCACAGAGAAGATTCATGGATGTAGTGAAGGAGGACATGCAGAAGGTTGGTGTGAGGGAAGAGGATGCAAGGGATAGGATGAGATGGAGGCAGATGATCCTCTGTAGCGACCCCTAACGGGAACAGCAAGAAGAAGAAGAAGAAGAAGAAGAAGAAGAAGAAGAAGAAGAAGAAGAAGAAGAAGAAGAAGAAGAAGAAGAAGAAGAAGATCATGTTGGTTAAGAATGCAAATTTGTAATGCAACTGTATCTTTACAACACAAACAGGGGCACAGGGTCAGACCTTGCTGTCCTGTCCAGTTCAGTGCAGTAATTACAATTACAATTCCTGAAGAAAGGCAAAGAGAGGGAAGGGTTAAGTGAGGGGTGTGTGTGTGTGTACAGTACATCAGGCAAAAACAGAGTGTATAGAATTCTGACAAGCTTGAAAGTAAATATTTGGTGTGACCACCTTATTCTTCAACACAGCTGGAACTCTCCTCGGCAAGCTTTCTTGCAAATTCTTCAAGTAGTGTTCAGGAATAGCTCTCCAGGCTTCTTGAAGAGCTCTTCTCTGGATGTTGGCTGCTGTTCTTTATCAAGATGATTCCACCCTGTTTCTGTAATAGGGGTGCATTCATCACTCTATAAGACCTGTTGCTATAGATTTTCAGTCCAGTTCTTGTGTAGTTTGGCATACCTCAGCCTTTTTCCCAACATTTCTCCTTGACAGCTACCATTCCACTGAGACCATTTGGGATGAGGCTCGAACAATAGATGGATCAGCTGAAGGGCCAGATGCATGTCTCAGATTCTGTGTCAGGTTAAAATTGGTTCTTTCCTAAGTTTTCCATTATATGAAGACAAAACATTGGTTTATCCCTTGTATAGGTACCACCATAGGTGAGCATTAAGAGGATAAGTAAAGCACTCAAACAAAAAAACAATGTGATAATGGTCAGGAACAAGGACTGGAATGAAAATGAAGGAAAAAGCAGTCAATATAAAAAGAAAAACTTTGAAACACCTTCAGAAAGCCTAGAAAACTATTGCTTAAGATCACTTAAACACAAATATCTAATCAGCCAATTACATGGCAGCAGCTCGATGCATTTAGGCATGTAGGCGTGGTCAAGAGGAACTGCTGAAGTTTAAACTGAGCATCAGACTGAGGAGGAAAGGGGATTAAAATGACTTTGAATGTGACACGGTTGTTGGTGCCAGACAGGCTGGTCTGAGAATTTCAGAAACTGCTGATTTACTGGAATGTTCTCGCTGGGGTTTACAGAGAAAATATTGGCCAACTGAAGACTGGAAAAATGTTGCCTGGTCTCATGAGTCTCGATTTTGGCTGCAACATTTGACAAAAACCTGGAATATTTTACCTGTTAAACACATCTCATGGGCTGTAATCACTCAGAGCTCTTTCCAGTTAACTGTATTCCACATTTTACCCGAATAATGGCAGCACAAAAAGTATTAAAGTTCTGAGGCATATAAATAACTGAAAGCATATATTGCTGTCAAAGTAAGAAAAATGGGAAAACTATGCAGAGACAGATTAAACTCCCAGGAGTGAATAGAAAATGCATTTGCAATATTTTAAGCAGTGTGCCAAACATCATTCAACTTTCAAAAGAGAAGAGAAAGTAAATCATGATTCAGACAGAGAGTGACAGAAGAAGACAGACAGGGAGGGCTCAGGAGAGATTGCTACTGTTTCTACACTGCAGATGAAGACACTCTTTCACTCCTGTCCATGCAAAATTGAATACATGTGTGTTTAATGTAACACCCACTAGGTGAAGCTTAGCAGATTGCTAACAACCCAGTTGACACCTACCTGTCACTCAAAGCAATCCACCCAGTAAGCCTTAATACTATATTTAAATGGGTGTAAGTGAGAAAAAAAAGCCCACTTACACTTAAATCTATAGCAACCAAAACATTTTTCATACCTTGCTGCTAACGTTTGTATTTCCTCTGTAATATGGATATTGAGTTGCTTTTTTGAGCCAGTCCAGAGCGGCCTTTGGGGGAACTGCAGTTTTTTTATTTACCCTTTTTCACCCCCAGAGCTAGCTGCTTGTTAGTAAAAAAAAAAAAAAAATACTACCCTGACTTTATAGTGAAACTATAAACACAGGACTTACCTCCTGTCTCCTTTTATTTAGTTGACAGGTGCTTATTGGCATTCAAGCTGTGATACTGCATGGTTTCAAGTGGTTGACTATCTTCTGTCCAGGCTAAAATTATTTGAAGTTATGATACTGTTCCATGAGCCATCATGTCATGACCCACATAGGATAAATTGTAATTAATTTGGTGATCCTCTGACATTTTCTCTATGAATCTGATTTAATAAACTAAAATAAACTTCAGATAATTTCTCAACGTGGATTGTCAGACATGCGTGCTCCATGAGGTCGAATTGTAATAACTTCTAGTACCATGAGCAGGTCAAAATGTCCGCTGTATAGTATTTGTCCAAAAAAACATGGTAGTTTAAACATTACAAACATCCACATTAGCATTTTTGTTGCGAGCATAGTATCATTTTGATAGTAACATTCAGCTCAAAGCTTACAGCCTCACAGACCAGCTACTGTTTTCTCGTGTAGGTATAGATGGTAAAAGATAAGTGGCTGTGGACAGTAACTATCATGGCGCCTTTCACATTATATCCCACATTTGCTGGTGTGTTGTGAGTAAAAGCCTCCTTCCCATCCCCTGTAGGCTCACTTTATGGCTGTAGCTCATTTCCACAGCATTGTGTTTTTCATTGTGTAGATCTCTGTGCTATGCTTCCCCAGAGACCTGCAGTTTTAATGTGTTGCATCTTCACATTAAACCTTTAAACTGCTGTTGCTTCTTCAGGCGGATCCTACTAAGGTAGAAACGGTCCAAGATGTGCTGGCAAGGGCAGCAGCGAAGGGCCTCCTGGGTGGAATCATTCCCGAACAGTCAAAAACTGCTAAAAAGGGGAAACGCAAGAAGAATCGAATAGCCTCAGCCACCAGCAAACCTTCATCCTCCTCCAGCCAGGACAGGCAGACAGGAGGGGGGCTTGTAAATGGACAAGATCCATTCACAGCTTCAGAAGATGAAGAGGAGAGAGGTGAGGGAGATACCAAAGATGATGAAGAGGAAAAGGTGGGTGAAAAGAAGGATGATAAGGAGAGAAAGGGAGAGAAGAAGAGGAAGGAGCTTAAAGGGCGTAAGGGAGTGGTAAAAAGGCACCCAAAGCAAAGCAAGAGGTCCGTTGCCTTCAAACATGAACCTAAAGGCCACAAGAAGACACAGGCAAAGAAAAAAGTCAACCAATCACATCACAAGAGGCGTCGGGCAAAAAGTAAAACAAGACGAATACCTCGTCTTACACTAACTTTAATGTCCTCTGCAAAACCCTCCAGCCACTTGTCTCCAATCACAGCTCTTGCACACAAGATAAGTGGGAGTCCAGCATTCAGCTTACAGCAGACATTACTCAGCTCCCCTTCTCCCACTGGTAAACATCCTTCACCTGCTCTTCCTGCCTTACCCACTCCCCACAGAGCCTCCAGGAAACAAAACACACAGCCTGAAGGAGCAGATGAAACACCGAAGGATGCAGCGAAACCAGTGAGAGAGGTGGTCAGACCAGAAAAATTGAGGCTGCCGCCAATTTCCTCCACATCCTCCAGCTTTCTACACAACAAGAGAGGCAGTTCTCTTTACCGGCCTCTCTCTGGGGCCTCTAGCTCTCAGCTTGCCGTCAAGTCTACATCCTCATCCTCAGTTTTTCTACCAGGATTGTGAAAACAAAATGCAGGCTCACCGATGTTATTTAAATGATAGGAATGTACTAACACTACAAGATTTAAATAATTAAAGAAACATTCTGAATATTTTTGTATGTTGTGTATATTTGACTGTATATAAAAGATGGACATAGCTACAGTGCTGCCATTTAGTGTTTTGTGGACTATTGTTAATTATACCGCTATGGCCATTATATCCTTGACACAAAGCTGCATCCATAAGGTGGATTGCATAGATACACCTAATTATTGCTGAGTAACATACAAATATAATACTAGAATGCTAAAACTGGAATGCAGACTAATTGGTGCTACAATAAACTACACATTAGGTCATAATATTTGTCAAGTCACTGCATTAAAATGCTCCAAAATAAACATCACAAACAGAAATCAAGAGGTTAACTTCAGCGTTGCCTAGGTAGTGGCACCATGGGCATCCACCTGTCTCCCAAAGTAGCCATGTCCCTAAAAATGCATAACATGAAGTTTTAATTAAATTTAGACACATTAATTTTCTAAAAATTCACTCCCTTGTATAGTTGTCATGAAGGACATTAGCTATTGAGATCAAATATGTTTTTGTACTATTCTGTAAACCAGTTTATTTCTGCCATAAACGAGACACAGTCTGCTCATTTTCAACTATATTTTTAATCTTGAACTTGCCTGTAGTTGCTTTGCAGGATTCACATCTCAAACACCACATCTTAAACGTTTCCACATTTTGTCATGTTACAACCACAAATGTAAATGTGTTTCTTTTGGGATTTCATGTGACAGACCAACACAAAGTAGTGCATAATTGTGAAGTGGAAGCAAAAAATTATTCATGGATTTCAAAAATTTTTTCCAAATAAAAATCTGTGTGACGTGCATATGTATTCAGTCCCCCTGAGTCAACACTTTGTAGAAGCACCTTCAGCTGCAATTACATCTGCAAGTCTAGTGGGTATGTCTCTACCAGCTTTGCACATCTAGGGACTGAAATTTTTTCCCATTTATCTTTGCAAAACAGCTCAAGCTCAACCAGACTGGATGGGGTGCGTCTTTCCACAGATTTTCAGTTGGATTTAGGTCTGAAATTTGACTTGGCCATTCTAAACCATTTCAATGCAGCACTGGCTGTATGTTTAGGGTCATTGTCCCAATCTCTGGCCCAGTCTCAAGTCTTTTGCTGAGTAACAGGTTTTCTTCCTAGCTTGCTCCATCCATCTTCCCATCAACTCTGATCAGCTTCCTTGTCCCTGGTGAAGAAAAGCATCCCAACAGCATGATGCTGCCACCACCAGTTTCACGGTGGGGATAATGTGTTCAGGGTGATGTGAAGTGTTGGTTTTTCACCACACAGAGTTTTGCATTTAGGCCAAAAAAGTTCTATTTTGGTCTCATCTGATGAGAGCACCTTCTTCCACATTTGCTGTCCCCCCCACATGGCTGGTGGCAAACTGCAAACAGGACTTCTTATGCCTTTCTTTCAGCAATGACTTTCTTGTTCCCACTCTTCCATAAAGGCCAGATTTGTGGAATGCAATACTAATAGTTGTCCTGTGAACAGATTCTCCCACCTGAGCTGTGGATCTCTGCAGCTCCTCCAGAGTTTTCACAGATGTCTTGGCTGCTTCTCTGATTATTGCTCTCCTTGTCTGTCCAGTCAGTTTAGGTGGAAGGCCCTGACTTGGTAGGTTTGCAGTTGTGCCATACTCTACAGTTCTTCATGAGATGTTCAAAGCTTGGGATTTTTTTTTAATCAAATTAACCCTGCTTCAAACTTCCCCACAACTTTATCCCTGACCTGCCTGGTGTGTTCCTTGGGCTTCATGGTGCTGTTTGTTCACTAATGTTCTCTAAAAAACCTCTGAAGTCTTCTCAGAACAGCTGTAGTTATACTGAGATTAATTTACACCCATGTGAACTCTATTTACTAATTAGATTACTTCTGAGGGCAACTGGTTGCATTTTATTTAGGAATTTTGAACCTATGGCAACCGCTGGCAACCACCAGTCTGTGGTTGCCAGCGCTCTTTTCTACGGTGTGGTGTGCTGGGGGGGGTAGCACCAGGAAGGCTACCTCCCCAGCACAAATGGCGTTCCACTAATTTAGAACACCTTCATCTGGCCTGGAGAAATAGTCTGTTAATCTATTAAAAAGCCCTCCATAAAGCTAGGACATATTACTATTCGTCTTTGATAGAAGAGAATAGGAATAACCCCAGGTTTCTTTTCAGCACTGTAGCCAGGCTGACAAAGAGTCAGACCTCTGTTGAGCCATGTATTCCTTTAAGTCTTAGGAGTGATGACTGCATGAATTTCTTTACAAATAAAATTTTGTCCATTAGGGAAAAAATTATTTGTAATTTACCCTTGGATGTGCCATTATATGTGGCGGCTTCAACTGCTAATGCTGGTTTGGGCAGTTTCTCTCCGGTTGATCTCCCTGAACTAACGCCACTAATTACTTTCTCCAAACCATCAACATGCCTATTAGATCCCATCCCTACAAGACTTTTCAAAGATGTCTTGCCATTGATTAATGCTTCAGTTTTGAATATTATCAATTTATCCTTATTAATGGGCTATGTGCCACAGGCTTTTAAAGTGGCTGTAATTAAACCACTACTTAAAAAGCCTTCGCTCGACCCAGCCGTCTTAGCTAATTACAGACCAATTTC